>JAVSBS010007490.1:0-162843 GCA_033124195.1 Coracias cyanogaster
GTGCCCCCCCCCCCCCCCCCATATTGGCTTCTGTGCAAAATATACAGAAAACCAGAAATTATCAAGTACTCATCAACACTTTTTTTATAGAAGCTGAGAGGCTAGAGAATAACTATATGGAGTAGCCAGAACATTCTGTGTGTAGGTAGCACAGAAAGCAGAAAATTAAATGTTGTACCTCAGCGCAGAGTAGGAAAAAAGGTTATCTGTCTGGAGGTTTTGTTCTTTTCTGTCGGTGAACATGTGGTTCTATTGATGTTAATTGGATCCAAACATCTCCAGACTTTAAGGATTTAATTTTATTTTTTCCGAATCTTATGTCTTGGCTCGTATCCAAACCTGCAAGTTCTGGAAGGGAGACGTTTCCATCAGTACTTCAGTTAAATTGCTTTAAGATTTTGATTAGTGAGTAAATATAAAATGAAAGGTCAAGATGATTGCACGTGCCTCTGACTTAAATAGGATAGACACATTGTAGGTGCAAGTTATGGCCCAATGTAATTTTGAATAACGTGTTTTGTTGTTAGATCTCTCAACTCACACAATCTATTTTCCATTCAGAAAGGCCAGCCTAGGTTTAAGGATGCAAGGTATTCAGAGGCTCAAGGATGTGAACCTTTTTTGTAGTGCCCTGTTATTCTGTGTTATATTTCTGGTGTAATCCAATACTTGTCTCAGAAAAGTCTGCCCTCCGGCACAGTCGTTCCACTGTCATAAGAGTTTAGTTTTCTGTGATCTCGGTGGTATTTAACAATAAGGTCTGAACTGCATGTTTAGCAGAAGCTGTGGGAACATGGATGTCAAGTCCATTAATCACGGATAAAAAAATAAAAATCTCCAGGCTGGACTGTCAGCCAAGGATTAGCTGTGCCCCCACTGCAAAACCTATTCAAACAACCCACCGATTAGGTCAGCTTGTCCTTCTGCCCTGAGATTTTTTAGCAGAAACTGGCAGTTACAGCTATAATCCTTATAGTACTCGAGGCTGTGTATAGATATGTGATTGGAAGACCATAGGCTGCTCTTGTGTAGTGTTTACTTCACTGATGTCAGGCTGACACAATTGCATAAAATCGATATAAAATGGCATTCTGATGAATGCATGAGTTGCAAGTGTTTCAGCAGCACTTTGATTGCAGCTTAGTAGCTCAGCAATTCATTTATGGTCTGACTTTATTTGAAAGGTAAATATTAACTGTATATATTTATTAAAAGGTCAATAAGACTGAATTATTAACGTTTTCTAAATATTATCTCATGTATTGAAAAGATGAATTTTTTGCAGTGGTGGTGTGCCTTGATATAAATGTGCCTGAGGGGCACACAAGAAAATTGAGCATGTGCTACAGAAATTTTGACTGGTTTTGCTGCTTGGTTCAGCTAACAAAAACAAGCAGTGTCTCTTTTGGTGGTGCCTGGTGAGCTATCTCTGTCTTCTGAGTGACATTGTGCTGGTGATTTGTGGTGGATGAACTGGGGTGACTTTTGGTTTTGATCTGGTTAAAGACGATGCAAAGATGTCTTGCAATCTTGGGGAAAAAAAAATTAATTATTTTCCTCTATTGCAGCTCTCAATCAATGTGACTGTTCTGCATGGTTAACAACATAGTTCCAGAATCCTATTACTATGCGAAGTAATTTAAAATTATTTCACAAATAAATTGCTCAGACTCTGTTGGATTTCCTGACTTTCTGGAGTTATCTTGAATTCTCAGAACCATTTGGGCCCATTCATTTTCGTTTGCAGAATTATCTGTAACATGTAAATTAGTGTTATTTATTTCTCTAGCCACTGTTGTCATCACTAGCCAAAACTGACATTTTAAATCTGTGCCTTTTATTAGCAATTCTGGTATATAGTCACTTGTTCAGCGTGGTGCTGTGATCTGTCTCTGGCACATTCACTGGTCATCTGACTCCAGGCTGCCTAGAAGATCAGTAGGAAGGCAGCGCTGGGCAGGATTATGATCACTCCAGCCTTAGATGTGGTAACATACTCTTGCTGGCTGGCATCTGCCTGGGCTTCCAGGAGCTTCTCAAGGTGGATGCCTCAAACCATATGGTGCTCGTTAATTTGCATCCAGGCCTGGCAGATTCTGTCCCATTCACCAGCTGCAAGGGTAGCTGGAGCCAGCTCCAACAAGCTCTGGAGATATGTAACCTTGCTGGCTCAGGAACTGGCTTTGGACTGGGGTGTCAGGTAAGGGATGTGGGAGACGTACCCAAGTAGTAGCTCTCTGCACCAGCTTTTGGAAGCATGCTGAGGAGGGCTTTTGTTCACGTCCATTCTCTTGGGATAAAGTATTTTTAAGCTATGCTCTTAATTTTGTAGTCTGACCCATTTAAGATTTATATTTAAAATTTAATTACACATTTATTTAAAGGTTGAGACAATATATGAAAAGGTAAAATGAGAATGGAGATTAAATATCTAACTAAGGTTTGCTTTAGGGTCTGCGAAATTTGGTGTACCTAGAATATGGCTTTAAAATCTATAGCAGCGTTAATGAGTTTGCAATATACATGTGTTTCTGAAGCTCTGGAGAAAGGAAATAATTTTTCATTTTTTGTCAGATAGTGAATAACAGGCCAAGCAGAGCAAGTTCTGAAATTTGGTATTTTTTGAAAGACCCATATATATAGTAAAATGATGACAATGGAACTTGTTTATTAAACTAATGTAGTGATTTTATCACTTCATTCTTGGTATCTTAGTACCTGATATTAGCCTGGTATGGTTGCCATGGTAACTGAACACACTGTTCCTTTCATTTGACCTTAAGTTCAAGCCCTGCTGTTGCAGTAGAAATGCCAAGAACACCTCCACTTTTATTAAAAACAAAACTATCAAATACATGCAAAGAGAAAAACGGGTGAAAAGAAAGGACAATCTGACACTCCATTGTGAAACCGGAAAGGAGAAGAGCCTGCTTTCAAGTAGAGGACCAAGAAATAAACAACTGTTAGGATACATATGTTCGTATTGTGCTCTGTCATTAAATTCAGCTGCATTTGGATTGATTTCCTCCATCACCATTATGCTGTAGAAGTGGCTACTCTTTAAAAATTTGCTCTTATTTATTTGCTTTGAGAATCTATTGGACTTGCTCTCAGAAGAGCAGCGTGACCTGCTCACTTCCGTGTACCGACTGACTGCTATAGCAGAAAATGGTTGAAGAGTTCAGAGAAGATTCAAATTAATGTCTGTCCAGAGGAGAGCTTCTACTGGCTGATGTTTGGGGACACTTCTGTGTTGTTTCTATCTAACTTGATCACCCCACATGACTGTGGGGTCAGTGACTTCTTTGAGGCTCTGATCCACATCCAAATGGAGACCTTTTGGTCTTAGGATCCTGAAAACTGGGAAATGTCCTTTCCTGAGGCTAGCTAGTGGGGTGGGATGGGCTTGAGGTAGCTGGGGTGATGGAGTGTGATGGTGTGTGGGGCAGGAGCACAGCAGAGACAGTCCTAAAGAGAGTCCAGGAGATCGTCTGAGGTCTGGGTGGGTAACATGATGAAAACATTTCTCGGGGATTCACTGAGGACTGGGTAGAACCTGCTGCAAACTGGGAAGCAATTGGAAGCTTCTGGGCCTAAGAGCAAGCCAGGAGGCAGGGACAGAGTGGACAGGCTGGAGAGGGAATGGTTTGTAGACTCCTGATCAGCCTTGCTCAAAAATCTGCATTTTCTTTCTGCAGAGCCATGTGGTTGTAGTTTACTGCCCAGAGCAGCAGTGGGAGGTGGCTTTGTGGTTGCTCCCTTTCAGGCTCAGGATGATGGGTGGTCCTGTTGCTTTTTGCTCCTGTACGACGAGTTGCTCTTGTGGTGTACTGGCCTAAAGACATGCTCAAAGCTCCAGAGATGTTCCCCCTCTCACTGTGGGACCCAGCTGCAGATCCACACCTCGCAGGGCTGCTCTCCCTGCCCTCTGTCGTGCAGGCTGCCTGGGGTGGGCAGCATGGGGAACCAGTCTAGCAAGAACTCCTGGTCTTCTCCGACCAGAAGCCAGGGCAGTGGTGGGTCTCTGCTGCTACAGAGTGCTGTTGCTGGCTTTTTTTCAAAAGTAAATTTTCACAGGTGGCTTTGTTCTGACTGTAACTCAAGGTTCGTGAGAAAGTTTGTTTCTCAAATCTGGGATGGATTCTTTGTTTCGGAAGGCCAGATTAAGAAATGACAGCCAGCTGTGTCCCTAGTAATGATTCCTACAGTTTGTTCCGGTACAAAAAGATGTGAAGGAGCAGATTGGTTTTTTTAATATGATATTGGAAAGAGTAAAAATTTACTAAAAAGAGTAAGAGCAAGGATATCTGGGCATCAACTAAAGAATGACAAAGAACGGTGCTGCTAGTCAGAGGTGCAAAAGGGAACAAGATAAAGGTTTATGAGTATATAGGAAATGAGAACATTGTTAAAAAAAAAAAAAGTTCAATTCTGCTACCTAATGGGAAGGAGAACAAATAATGCTTGACAAGGAAAATGATGAAATACTTAATCGTTACTGTGCTTCAATTTTTACTAAAAGAGATAATAGTTACAGGTTGTTTAATGCAATAAATCAATGAGAAGGAGAGATGAGAACGTAGGAAGGACCATCTCAAGGCATACACTGAAAATCAGTGTGTGCTCAGATCAGTGAAGTGTGAAAACATGTTGTGCTGAAGGAAGCAGCAATGCTACTGCAATCTTTGGAGAGATTATGGATACAAAATAAATCTAAGATGCAGTGGAAAGGAGAAAAACGTATATACCTTTCTGTCTCTGTGTGATGTGCTGTGCTGTGCTGCTTTCAGTTTGTCATTTTTGCAACTTGGGGGAAGATGTCCACTTCATAAGACCTCAGTGATCTGAACCAGTCTAGGTTTGCAAGAAACCACTAAGATACCAGTGTATAACCTCAAACTTTCAATTTGAGAATCATGAGAATGACTTGGGGGGAAAAAACCCAAAAGCTTAAAACTTGAGCAGACTTAAAACCTGAAATCTTGGTACTGTAGACAGGGTGGGTGGTTATGCTCCTGGTCTGTCCAGAGACTGTGCTTTCCCAAGCCATGCAACAGCTGTTCTGTTTTTAATTATTTACTACTGCTGAACCTCGGTATGCAGCCTTTCTGAATGAAGTGTAGCATTCTGAATGAAGCCGAAGCAGGGTAGGCGGCTGGTTGTGTCTTTAGTGTTGAGGAACGGGTCTGTGCGAGCTCTTTTCAACCATGTAATGCTGTCCTGACTTGGGATGTTGGCTGTTGGCTGAGACTGTCTCAAGATTAAAAGAAATGTGGGTGAATTTAAGCAGTCTGTAAGCAGTGGTCATTTGGGATTGGTGTAAAAGGCTCCCAATATAAAAAAAAATATCGCATTGGGAGTGGGCACTGAGAGCAAGCATGAGTTGAAGGCTAAACCTTTTTGTTCTTGAGAACATTAATGCATGGTTGTACTAGAAGCCAAAAAGCTGGGAAGGGCAGCACGGATGTAGCTGATCCATAAGGGCCGGCAAGCCAGGATTTGAGGACGAGCATGGTGAGGACATTTGAAATGGTACCCATCCTGGAGTGCCTGCACTGGGACTGACCCAGGACAGTGACCGGACACACAGCAGTGATTGCCAGGCAGGTCCATGGTGATAAAGCTGATCTCATCTCCAGAACAGATAAATCCTATGGTAATGAAGAAATGTAATCTAGGTGAGCTTTCAAGGTCTTTGACAGCCCTAAAGATTTACTGCTTCAATTTTGGCACTGCTGTAGACTACAACCGTGGATCCCCCGTGGGTATGTGGTTGTTTCAGTGTTGTGTTGTTTGTTTTGTTCTGTTTCCCCCCTCCCACCCCCAACCTTTTGAGGCTTACAACTATGTTGGAGTGTAAGCCGAAGCCACGAGTTACTAGTTTATTGTTATGTTTCCTCAGAAAACAATGATAGCGAGAATTCTGCATTCCTGGAGAATTATAATTACCTTCAAAGTATAAAATGTGAATACAAATGCGTTTGCAAATATCATTATAATATCAGTAACTTTCAGTTGAAGGAAATGTGAACAAAGTATAAATAAACTTAGTTAGCTTTCTTCCCAAAACAAATGATGTCTTGTGAATTTTGATCTCATGGGGAATAGATTTAAAAACAAAACAAAGCAAACACAAGAAGCACAAACATGTGAAAGTTATTGTGTTCTAATGGTAGATCAACTTAAGCTAATTTGCTATGAGTATGCCCTTTGGTAAAGCCAAAACATCCTCATGAAGAACGTAGTCTGCCTTTCTCTTAGTATTATGGCCATGATACAAGCTTGTGTTTTATTTTACAGTAGCAAAAAAAGGAGAATATGATCTGAACACCGATGTCAAACCAAAAGACTTTGTCTAAAGTTAGATGCTTCTGATGTTTCTTTTGAAGATGTTCAATTCCTCTCTTTCTCTGGGAGTGAGTCACAGGTCTCATCCAATGAGGTGTACTTGCTTAAGCCCTCTCAAATAGGATGAGCACCCACTATTAGGATGCAGCTTCTGGTCCTCAGCGTGTAGCTTTGGGGTTTTGGAATCTGGGGATTGAAGCCCATGGAGGGCCCTGATCACACAGTCTGCAATCAAGTATAGAGATCTTTTTCTTTTTTTCCCTCAAATAACGCATAGTGGGGAAAAAAAGCCAAATCAAAACAGACCTTCTCCTTCTCCAACCCTTTCATGTTTGTTTTAGAGCTCAGGAGTCTGACGTAAGGCTGTTGTTCTTTCAGAAATACCTTGAAGTGTTACTTGTGCACTTGGCTTGGATAAAGTACAAGCATGACCCTGCACATCTCTAAACGGCCAAAATCAGAAGTTTCAAAATTTTTGTCTGCCCATCGTAGCCTGGATATAATCGTGAAAGATCTGCCCTCAAAATGCTTGATAAGCTATTATTTTTAGGGTAGTTTAGCAAAGGTTGTGAGTTGTCCCATTTATCACTTTCGAAAGTTTAAGTTGTTTTGCAAAAGGTGTATAATGGTCCTAAGTCTTCCTCTGAAGGAAGGTTTTCTGTTAGGAACTCGAGATAATGTTATCTTTCTCTCTTTCCTTTTTTTTTTTTAAAGTCCTGAACTGGCTCTAGTGTAATTTTTGGTTGTTGGTTGAAGAAAAAGATAACTTTGAAGTAGATAATGAAGATATAGTTGACCCTGAACAAAATATTAAGCTGTTTAATAATGTTGTTTGTATTGTTAGATAAACTTTTAAGCTTGATTAAGCTAACAATTTAGAATGCATATTTCTTTCTCTTAGTAAATCTTTGTGTATTGGAAGGTGTGGTTTTCCTTCATTTTATTTCTTAATGCTGAATTTCTGCAGTAATTAGTGATCTTGATTCTGTGTCAGTCTTGACCAAAGTGTCTTTAGGGTTAGAATAAGAAGAATCCATCAAGATAGTTTTAACTGAAGCAGCTTTAAAAAGGGAGAAGAAAATTCCTTAGAAATGATATAGAAATGACCATTTCTTTAGGAAAAAGTACAAAATGAAAATTATTTATTAGTAATGATAGCAAATTTCCTTTTGATTCTTATTTTGCTTTCTATTTGCATGTTATTCAGTTAGAATCTTCTTGCACTAGCAATACTCCATATTACTCTTTGCCTTTTATTCAAATGCTTAAGACTTCTATACTTTATATTTCTTCTCTAGCATGCCTTTTGTTTTTTATTTAATGTAACAATGTCATATAAACCATAATTCTCCTAGTGTAACTCAACCAGGAGACAGTTTGACATAGAAGATATTATTGCCTTTAATAATAGCATGCTGCTAGCTGCTAGGACTAATGCATCATTAAAAAGCATCCAAAGGATGAAGTAAGAATTGAGAAAGAGAATATTTCAATATTCTTCCAAAATAGTATTGCTAGTGTGATTTCTGCAACTGCTTTTACAGACAAAAAAACCTGCTTTCAATCTGGCTTAGATTTGTAATTTTTTCTCCCTCCATAATAACAGTATTCTGGGAAAAAAGAATCTCGAGTGTCATGTTTAGGATAGCTCCAGCTAAGATCAGTCGCATCTTTGCAAAGGTACCAGAGCAGCCTGATAATAACACTCCCTTCTAAACACCCTGCACAAGGAAATTAGAATATTGTCAAATTCCATAGTCATAAAAAACCCCCATGTTTGTCAAGATATATTTCATATTCTCTGTTTATCCTTGTGAAAGGTAATCCAGATAATAGCATGTTATGCTTTGGTATGTCTTTAAGTGAACTACATTGAATCTGCAGAGGACTGGATCTTCAGCATGACTCGTGTATTCTCCCAGTTGCAACTAGCAGAAGAGCTGTACAAGAATTACATGAACTATTTAAGCATAACTTGCCTTGTTAAGCAAGAACTGGAAATTCAGACTTGTTCATTCTCAACTTTATTCTTCCAACGTGTGTGTAGGAAGGGCACATCAAGTTCAATTTTTCACGGCATTGCTGTGAAATCAGAAAAACTTTTTATTTCAACCCAGCTTTAAGTCTACCTACTGTGTTAGCCTGAAAGAAAATTAAATTAAGTCTTGGCGCGTGATGCTTGCATTTGGTACAAATAGGTTCTGGGGTGATCAGTAAATGCTTTGTAGAGTGTCTGTGTTTTACAGAGTCTAATATTTATGGTAAAAGACAATTATTCATTCCAATGACCTTTTACATCTCTTAATTATTTTTTGTTTATGCAATGTGTACCCGTGACAGACTCCAGGCTCTTCCACACTGTATGGATGGGCCACGTGTACTGGCAGTGATCATCAGCTCTTCTGCTAGCTCCTCAGGGCAGTCAGTGTTGTAAGGAGGCATGAGGTGTGATTTCCAGAACCATGTTGGTTTTTCCATTTCGTTTTCATCTAGTTATCTGTTCACTCAGTGGGTTGACCAGTATATCAGGTGATGGGCTAGAATCAATAATCTCCCAGTAGGGGGGATGCCAGGTTGCACAGCTCTGTGTTCAGATTTTTTCAGAGAGAAACGTAGATTTAAATAGTGAAAAAGTCATGTGTGTCTGGTGTTAAGAGTGGGTCTCTGGCATGAGGAGGCTGGCTAGTGGTGCAGTGTGCTGGGATTCAGATGAGCTCTGCTCAAGTTCTGGCTTTTTCATAGAGATATATACTTTTTTTTTTTTTCTTTTTCTCATTGCTATGACTGTTTCTGCTGAAGTGATGGCTACAAGGATGACTATGCGTATGGTTAAGTCTGCATATAGTCTTTTTTTTAAAGACCAGAGCTCTGTGCAGTGGATCCTACCCAAGGCTGTACCAATGTGGGTAAAGGGTCAGGCTGAGGCAGAGTGATGCCCCTGCCCATACCCAGGCTCCCATCATGCTGCCCTCAAGCTCCGTAGGCTCCATCATGGCCCATGCCTTCACGTTGTATCTGCTAGGGCACCTGAGATCTCTAGGTTGGATCAGCCCCTGTGTGTAAGCTACTCCTTGCAATGCCCTTGAGTTTCAGCAAGAAAGGGAGACCCTGAAGCAGTGGGCACCTCTGGCCGTCCCCTGGATCATAGGTTGAGTGCCTCTCTATCCAACTCCCAACCCACGAGGGAAGCGGCACACCTGCGGGAGCCTTTTGAAAGGGGTGAAGGAAGGAATTTAATTGGGGAAGGCGATCCCTGCCGCAGCTCTTGATTATCAGTGGCCATTGTGCTACTGCCCTAAAAATAACAAGTAATAGGATGGTGCTGTAGCAATGGCACTGCAGCTGGTGGGTACCATATTGGACAGGAGTTTCTCTCTCAACCCTATTGTTCATCTTTTCATTGAAATGTGCTTATTAAGGAATATATTGCAATTTTATTTCAGCATTGAAGATCCTCTTAAATTCTAGAGAAGCCACTCTAAGTTGTGCCAGGACCTTTAGTATAGCTGTTAAGTTGGTGGCAGCTGTCAGACTCACAGTTTGGGAACTTTTCTGATGGAGTACAAACCTTGAAAGCATTCTGTGTGCACAGCTCAAAATATTAACTCTGCTTCTAGGAAAACGTAGACAAGGATGGTGAAGTTGCCAGCTGTCATTTTATTTCAGTATTTATTTATTTATAAAGTTACCCTATTGTCATCACACAAGTGTGGTGGTGGGTGGAATGGTGGCTCATTTTTAGCTGCTGATTGGTGTCAGGGCTGCATCTGGAGTTTTAAAATAGTCTTCCTGGTGCTGACAGAAAGATTTTTACCCATCACAACAATCTGACATAGTTTTAAACATGGCTTGTATTTTCTGTCATGTCACATCTGTGAGAACAAATCCTAGGTTATTGTATTACAATTAGGCAGGTGTGTTGTGGCCATTAGATTACTTTTTTGAGATCTACCAAGGGTGTAATGTGGAATTTTGCTCATTAGACTAACAGAAATCAATGTTTCCATTGTTACCAACACCATTTGAATTTTCCATGTCTCAAAAAGTCTCAAGATGAGAGTTCTGTTAAAAAAAAAAATAATTAGAGGTTAGAGGAAATAAAGGAAATGCTAAAATAACAACAATATAATGGCAGAGGAGTTTAAAAGCCTCCTTTCTTAAGGAAATGAGGCTTTTGTGAGCGCACTGTTAGTGTGTCTTAATAACTTCTGAGGTTACTGGCTGACTTAGCAAAATTTGACAGGTGGAGAGAGATCTCAAAGGTGTTGAATTTCTAGAAGTTTTCTGAGAATAAGAGTCTGAAGAGAAAATAGAGAGATACATTTGTACCTCAGCTGTGGAAAGAGCTACAGAGTGAGCTCAGTTATAGGATCACAGCCCAGAGAACTGGCAGAAAGGAGCCCTGTGAAGACTACAGCTGGACACGTTTTCTCCCGATCTTGCTCTCTTATTTCATGTCTCCAGGCAATATCCCAACTTGAGGCAAGGAGTAGCAGGGGAGCAAGGTGTGTGGGGCAAAAATGTCCAGTAAGGGGAAGATGACACCATGAACCAATCCCAACTTCAGGAATGCGATGCTGAAATTCTTACCATCGGTTTTGACTGATACCTTGCCTGTTTTATCAGGTTTGCTATGCTTTTTTTTTTTTTTTTTGAGCTTGTGTGATTCTCCTAGCTCATTCCCAGTGGGTCACCTTGGACTCGGTCAGGAATATGCCTCTGTGGTGGAAAGCTTTTGTTATTGGGAATTGTTATGCTATAGTCTGCAGTGCTCTCTGCAACACTGCTAAAGGTGCTGCAGCATCAGACTGTGCTGCCCAACACTGTCACTGCTTCATCCCCAAGTGGTGCTACCTCAAAGTGCCAGATTCAACCACAGGGGCTGGCTGAGAAAGTTCAGCTTTCCACTTCTGTATAAAAACCTATCAGGTAGTTTATTATCCTTAATTTTCCTCTATTGCTTGCTTTTATTAAAATAAGAATCATGAAATGACTACCACAGTGTATTTCATAAGTCTCGGCTCCTTAATAGATCCCCATGTAATTTTGATGCACATCCTCCTGGGTCTGGCAACTATAAAACAACTGCTATAGCTTTCACTGTGGCAGCTTTTCTGCAGAATCTGTTTCATAAAATGGCCTGTTAAAGGTCTTCAAATATTTCCTTATTGTTGCAGGCTTCCAAGGTACCACCCTGAATGGCTTATTATACTTCTGCTCTTTTTTTATGCTCCTTAGAGAGTATATTTTTTTTTATTAGGTCTTATTCCTCAAGGAGAGACTCACTGTACTATGCTTGTTACAATTTCAATAGACTTTCCTGTCACTTAGTCTTGTACATGGGCCATGGAACTTCAGGAATCTCTGAGACTTAATGTTATTTAAAAAGTGCCTCCTGCTTCTTCTCTAATTAATTGCAATCAGAAAGGCTAGTTGGTGGACACATGGTGTCGCAGCTTCTGTGAAATACTGCCTGATGGCTATAAACATTGCCATATGTTCTCTGTGAAATATTGCCATAATCACTGGCAACAGGAACAGCTGATAGGAGATGAAGGATTGGTTCTTTTCTCCTTTTTTGGGCTTTACTTTCAAAATATGTGAAGCACTTCCTGATCAACTTAGTGTGTTTTAGTTGCTGCTACTTGTAGTGGGCTTATTTTCTTCTAAAATGTTATTTCAATAACTTTCCTTTCATGTTCTGGCTACTAGCAGTTGCTTTGCATACTACATCCATTTGCTAAAACCCCAATCAAAGCAGGCAGTTAAAGGGAGGGTTTTTTTCCCAGATTAAACAGATTAATTTTGTTATAAAGTTAAATAGTTCAAAAATTAATAAGAGCTCTCAAAAGCTTGACATTCAATGAACTACAATTTTTCATCTAATGAGAAAGTTTCTGATCTTCATTCTAACATAGGCAGAAGGACAATTCAGGGCTGAGCTATTTACCAACTCTTGTGAAAAGTCTTCAAAGGTATGATCTTCATTAATATTAGATTATTTTTGTTTCCTCCTAGCCCTTCATTGTAAAAGGGGTGGCTGTTGCACTTTGTGGTAATATCCATCAGTGTTAGTATGTAACATTACTTCCTTTGCTGATACAACTTCATTACGCTACAGCAGTAGCCTAATTTAAAAAACACCACCTTTTAGGAAAGGTGTATTTTAGATCCTCATCAGCATTTCCAAAAAGCTTTCCTTTGTACATTTTGCCTCTTACATGAAGTTTTTAACACTTTGGCCTCCGTTCTAAGGAGACCATTCATTAGAAGCAGCTATTTTCCAACAGCTTTGACACAGCTAGAAGCCTCAAAAGAGTGCTTCCACACCAAGTGTGATTCAATAAGAGAAAGGCGGTGCATTAAGCATGTAAACTGTTTTTGTGTCTCTGGTTAGAACCATAGGGCTCTCATGGAGGTAAGCAAACAGGATTGATTCTGCTCCTTTTATTAGAATTGTTATTTTTTTTTAAGCACTGCTTTTCTGTCTCAAATTACTAATTCTAATAGGGTACTTCATAGCTCTGAGAAAAATTTTATTAAAGCAACAAATGGTTTTACATGCCCCTCTATAGTTTGGGAGTTGTGGGCTATTGAAGCAAGTTCTGTCTTACATGCGCAGCTCAGGCTATTAAACTGTACACAGATGATTGATCTCTTTAATAAAATCCTGTTCCTTAGTAAGGAAAGAGTGATAAAGATAAACAAATGTACTTGTTTGTCCAGTGTTTTGGAGATTATGGTAACGTGAGGACATCAAGAATGCCATTGTAATGAATAAGGTAGATGAAACACATCAATTTGAACTTCATTTTAAGCATGTCTGGAAACCAATATGCTTTAAGTTAATTTGATTCATGCTTTTCATTCGTTTGTAACACCACGTGCATTTTAACAGAAAACGTTTCATACTTAAGCAGAGAAAAAGATCTGGCAGATAGAAGATTCTGGCACTTTCTGCATGAGGATTGAGCAAGTGAGGAGCAGCGATTTTGCGAATCCGCTCTCCTGTGGCTTGTTGTTGCTTTGGCCCCTGACATTTTTGAAGGACACGTATCATGAGCACACCTGAGGGGGCCTGTCTGCAGAGCCGTGTAGCATGAGGGATAGCCAGAGAGGTGCTCTGAAAATACAGGGCTATATGGATCACTAGAGCCCTAAGGCCCAAAATCCTCTGCAGCGCATGTATGAGGTCTGATCGTTCATTCTTTTTTTCAGGAATAACTCTGCTGATGTCAATAGTTACACTGATTTTTTTTTTTTTTTTTTTTTAAGCCAAGTGAGAGAGGAGGGGAATCAAGCCCTGGTTTCTTTTGCTATCCACTAAAAAGCATTCTTTCCATGGCAACCCCTGTTTCCATGGTACATGCTGTATTGCCCTTCAGAGAAGCTTTATTAAGAGACACATACACACGCATGCTGTCATGTGAATGTGTGCATTTTATAGCACTCTAAAGGAAAACTACAGTAAATTGTCTTTTTTTTTTTAAATTGTAGTGCTTTTTTCATTATACAATGTGATAAAGGATTATTGCTGCCACTGCTTGGCAGTGTCATGGGAATGTAATAAAACATGGTTCTTCCTACTGTTGTTAGAAGGATATCCTCCAAACTGCGGTGTTTACCAGTACATGAAGATCATTGTTTGCTAAACTCTCTTTGGGTTTAAGCTGGCATACAAAGTAATCAAACTCCTTTACAACTTTAAAAATATGTGTAATAAAGGTTTTTCTACTCCTTGGTTCAGCATGTGTGGAAATTATAAAGATGTTAGTAAATTCAAAGGCCTATTCTAAAAATAAAAAGTAAACCCACAAAAATTTGTGGCTTCTTCTCCATAAAGGCACCTATTAGAAGCTGCTTTGAGCGTTTAAAACTAGCTAAATTTACAAAAGGAAGACACGGTACCTTCTTTTTTTTTTTTTTATACTGTAAGGATGAAGCTGTGAAACTATTAAAAGTTGTATCATTACTTCTACCTTGAGAGGGTTCATTGTAACCACCCTTTTGGACTCTTCTACCTACTGTCATTATGAGCTGTAAATGTCCCTGATACAAAATGAGGTATCAGTCTTTCTCCAGATAAGCTCATGCATCTTGGAGGTATGTGTAAAGGTGACGTACGCAGTGATGTATCAAAACTTCTCTGAGTTTTGGAGAACTGCTTCATGTGCTGTAGTTTTCTGGGACTGTAGTCTGACAAGGCTGTTTAGTTTTAATCTGTTTAGTGTCTGCTTTTCAACTGTTCTGTTCCACACCCTGATTAGAAGACCTGCGGAAAATGAAGTAAACCTAGAAGTATACCTATTTTCAAACAAGATTGTTGCCTTGTATCAGAAGTTGTTAGTTTCAAAGATAACCCTGATCAAATCCTTGCAAGAAAGTCAGAGCGAGTCCTTTATGTAAAAGTAAGTTTGTCTGTGGCCTGAGCTTGCAAAGGTAGGGTAGTCCTTTTCAGGCCCCTGCCCTGGTGCTTGTTTCCCCTCACTTGGTCGCTGAAATTACAATTAGGGAAGTAATATTTGAGTTGATATGAATAAAAAAGCTTGGAGAGAGTCTTAAGGATCCACCATGTGAGCAAAGGAACGCAACTAATACTACCACTGATGGTGAGGTTGGGAAAGTGGAAGTAAGGTGATGAAACGTGTCAGGAGGTTATTTTGAGGATCTGCATGCGACCTTTAAAGCTTAGTTTGTTAGTCTGTAGCCTGAGAGCTTATATGGATGGGAGGCTTTTATTTTGCTTTCGGACTGGCTTTTCATCAGGAACAGAGTCCCTTAGCAGGGGCTTCATTAGCAGCTCTTGGTGAGAACTGTGTTTTACCTTTGTTTTTTTAAATACAATGGGAAGTGCCATTTTAATGAACAATTTATTCCCTTTTACAGTACGTCCACAAAACTCTTGGTTGGTGTTTGTGAAAATGCTGGGAAACAAGCAAGGATTAAGACAAGATATTTTTTTTTATTTTTTTTTCCAAATTACTGGATATGTCTGTAGTTGTATGCTTTGCAGTACGCCTCTGCAGCAGCATGGCACGTAGATGAGCCGTGGAAGTCTGTGACAATGTCCTTAACCATAACGTCACATAAAATTTTATTTTTGGTTTTGTGAAATCTAGGCTGACCTGACTAATCAAATGAGATAATACCAACAGTCCTTGCTGCTGATACCACTGAGGTCAGACGCATAACAAGTGATGATCCTACCCAGCTCCTCAGAAGGAAAAGAAATATTTTGCTTCATGTTTTCATTTTCTTAGTGCTGTGCAACCCTCTTTTGTCAATGAGGTATGAAGTATGTTGTCAGTTAAGTATTTGCTTGCTGTTGCCATCCTGAGGTGGATCAGCTGGCACCAAAGCAACATTTAAATGTTGGTAACCACAGGGTTGCTGCTGAGGTGACTTCGGGCAGGGCACAGGGAAGAGCTGATGTGCAGCAGTCAGGCTGGGAGACTGCCATAACTCGTGTTCCTCAAGATCTTGATTTGGGTAGCTTAGTAAAACTGCACAACACCGTTACGGCTGCTCCTGTATGGTCTTCTGAAGAGGTCAGTAACCCAGGCCTGTAGCCTGAGGCATAGAGACCAGCTCCCTGCCCCAGGGTTGCTGGCTTCCGGTGAAACACTTGAAAGTCATGATGAAGCCATTGCTTGCTCACTGCTCTCTGGGGGCTCCCCTGTGCCCGCAGGGGGATGGAGAGCCTGACAAGGTCCAGTCCTGCCTCTAAGGCACAGGCTGGCTCCAGGCCTGTGCCTGCATTGGAAGGCTGGGTTGTGCTGGCCAGGTGTACACAGACCCGGACACTTGCTTCTGCATATTTGTGACCGAGCTCGGCATTTCTTGGCAGAAGTATTTATAGTACCTGCAGCACTTGTGGAGAGAAATCTCCACCACGCCCTGTCCCTTTCTTTGCCAGTGAGAAGGTATTTATAGTGAGCACATGTGCCATGAGGCCATTCTCCTGCTCTGGCTTCCTGTGGCCCCAGCCCCAGGAGGTGGCCAGGTCAGGTCAGGCTGGTGCCCAGGATGGAGCCTCTTGGCTCTGTAACACCCTGTGGCGGCCACCTCAGGCCCTGTGTCCAGTCTGGGACTGCCTCCCCTCCCTTGTTTCCCTTCTTCACTCAGTGATTTTTAAAAATCACAGAGCTTGGATGTTAAGAAACAGAAGAACTCTTACTGTACCTCAGGTACTATAGGTGCCTGAGGAACATTAAGTACATATGCTTTTCCCTTCAAGGTAGCCTTTCAGGAAGTAGATAGAATTCCTCAGAACTGTAACTAAATCCTTTTATATATATCAATTCATTATGAGGACTGGCTGGGGTCTCTGCCCTGTTCCATACTGGACGTGCTGGCAGCAAACCCGTCAACAGAGTGGTGGTATGGGATTGCATGTGGGGAAGTGGCCTCTTGCTTCAGCAGCAGCATGGTTCATGGTAGCAATGCATTCAATTCTGCATAGTAATAGTGCCATAAAAGCAGCCAAAAATATGTTTTTTGGAGGATGCTGGTGACTAAATGCTTATTATATATATAGGAATTAAAATGGAAATTCTTATAGCCTGGATCCAGTTAAGAGTGCTGGAGGATGCCATGAAATTGAAGGTTCTAATCAGTAGAGTATGTTTTAGCTATTTTTCAGATGTCTATTTTATGTTTAACATAGTATATTTGTATTGTGTGCTCTCATTCCTGTAAATCTGAGGTGTCTCTTTCTTTGATGAATGAGGAGGTAAGCCGTTGAATCTGAAAGATACTTTATGCAAGATAAAAGCAATTTGGTTTCTGGTTATCCAAGGGCAAGAATCAAACTCGCAGCTGAATGGAGTTTCTAGTTGCCCTGATGTTGCTAGTTTGCTCTGCACCTCTGGTTTTGACCATGCCTCCAGGGCTCTGTGCTCAGCTGGGCAGCCATGGCCTGGCTGAGCAAGCGGCTGTGGTGTTGGGGTGGCTCTTGGCATCTTTGGAAATGTTTCAGGATGTGTTCCTCAGTATTAGTGTTTCCCACTTGATCTTTGCTGAAAAAAATCATTAAGAGCAAGAGAGGGGAATCTAGGACCCACTGTGCTTCTGGAGGCAGAGCGGCATGGTTCAGGCTAGTGCCAGGCACCTGCAGTGATCTCCTTGTGTTGAGGTCTCTTTGGCTTCACTGTGGTGGCTCTTCTCTGCTGGTGGCTCCTCCAGCTGCCCTGTGCTGGGACAGGAGGAGAGAGCAATCAGTTACTGCTGCTATTTATACAGCATTGTAAACTTGTGTGGAAAGTCACTGATAATGAAAATGAATGTGTCTGGATTTGGCACAGATATTGTATTGATGCTCATCGCGTTTTAGTGGCATTGACTTCATAATTTTGGGACATGTGGAAAATAAAGAGTTAACGAGGTTGTATGGGAAGCAGCAACTGAAAGTCACTTTGCCTGGCTCTGTGTCTCTGTGTTTGCGATGGTGAACTTAGCCCCGCTCTTCGGTAACATCTCCCTTCTGAGAAGGCTGTGATTAAATGTCATTATTAACTGACTATATATAAAATGTAATTAAGTGTGTCATACCTTAAATATACCTTTTAAAACAAAACACCCCCCCTCAAAAAAAAAAACCAAACCAAACACTTGAACTTAAGAATCCTGGAATTGAGGAAATCATAAAAGTAGAAACTGGATATGCAGTTGTTCATAGAGTTTATAACAGAGGCTGCAAAAACAGGAAAGGCTTTTTGAGAGGAACTAGTCTGAGAAAGAAAATAACAAAATTGTCAGCAGTATAGCTTCCTTCCAGCAGTAGTCAGGACCAAAGGAAGATATATCTTATTTAGGAATCAGAATTTTCTCTCTCCTTTACATGTGGACAGTAGGTGTAGGTGTTTTGAATATACCATCCTACAAGGGTGGAAGAAGCCTGGCAGCTGGCAGGGGCTGAAGCTGTGCTCTAGTTTTGTTAATTGTGACAGCAAAGGGACAGTGCTGGTTTCAAGTTTTAAACTTTTTTTAAAAAAAAACAAAAGCCAATATTAGATTAAACATGTTTTTCTTTGTCACTTTATTTTGATTCTGCATCAGCACTTCCCAAAGTCTGTATTATTCTTATCAGTAGCTATTTATTGACTGCAAAATTACAAAATTGAAAGAAAAATAAGAAATGAAACTATTTCCAAGAAGCAGAATGATACTAGATTTGTGGACTGTAACAGGATTGGAAAAAAAGAAAATCTCTCCCTTTTAATTAGCTTTCTTTTTTTCTCTCCCTTTTAAATAGCTTTCAAAGTGGTAGCAACAAGTACTATTTGCTTCTCTTTTATCCACTGTCAGTGAGAATTACATGCAAACGACAAATTTCTAATGTAAATCAAAGCTGCCCAGTCACACTAAAGTATCACTCTCTTGAAATCAGTTGCCTGAATCACATTTCGGATTCCTGTTTGAAGATAAAGCTTGAAAAAATATTTATTTAGCGATGATCAGTGTTCATTTAGAGCTGACAAATATGGGAATCACACTTTTTTTGTACAACCACTTTACATACTAAACTCAAGTTTACCTTACTCTGGGCTGTTGAGTTAGAGTTTTATCTCTGCAAGGAGTGTTTAATTTGAGTTTAGTCCTTTTTTTTCTAAGAAAAAGAATAGATTATTTTATATTTCTTTCTCATAATTCTTCATAGATTTTAGCAAAACACAGAGAGAAAAGTCAAAGTTAAACTCCTAGAAATAAATCTCCGTGCACAAGAACAAATTTGAAATCGAGATCCATGGAGTCAATGGAAGCTGTGCACATTGCACTTCAAATAAATTGCACAGAAGAGATTTTGGTGAGAGATACAGTTTGATGGTTCTGTGTATTTCATTATGTTATTACTGCTTCTTTCTGATGATCTTATTTTTCTAATGGATACTAGAAAAATGTAAGCACAATAATATGTGCCAAAGGTATTAGCTGCTACAAAAATAACCGCTTTCTAGATCTAGTTATGAATATTATTTTACAGGTGCTGTTAATATGTGAAGGGACAGGAACTGGAGTTGTGCCGGGGGCTCTTAAGAGGCATCTGCAGTGAACTACAGAGCTGTAAAGTGTGAATTGTAGTGCTGGAGCAGGCGGTTGTCGAGATTCAGGTTCCTGTTTGCTGAGCAATGTTTACTAGCATTGTCTCAGCTTACAGCTCTCAACTAGTTAATGGGCCACATTCCCTCAGTGCTCTGCAGCTCAGATTTTGGGTATTTTTCAAAGAAAATGAATGCACTTTTCTTATCCTTTGTCAATGGGAGTTACAAATAGAACTACAATTTGATGTAATAGCTATAAACCATTACTCTAATGGTTTGACAAATACCTGTGAGGATAGACTGTAATATTTCATCTGAAAAAGGGCTGAATATTAAATAAATGTAACCTCCCATTGGGTCCTGCCTTAACCTCCTACTGGTTTTGGAAGGTGAATTTAAGAGCTGAAAGCATTTTAGATTAAATGTTAGAGGAGAGGTTCAGTAAGACCTAGAGAGTAGATTAGCACTTTGTCCTCGTAATAACAATTCTTTCCCTCTTCCCATTATCACTTCAAACGCATCATCGCAAAGTGCAGAATTTAACTCGAGTCGGGTTATACAGCTGACTTGTACTGATCATGTAATAGTTACGGGTATGGACAATTAATGCTATTTTTTATTCTTTTTTTTTTTTTTTTTTAATATTTCTGATGCCATGTAGGACTGAGAATTGGGATTCCCCTATTAACTCAGTAAACTGAACTTTAGCATCTACTCCTTGGGCCCAGTACCTCAGAGAGGAGGTTCTCAAGTCATGGCCTGTTTTGCTTTAGAAGTTAGAAATAATGAAGTTGTTTAAAATGTTTAAGATTATTAATGCAAGCAGAGCAGGAGACTACTCAATCCAAAGGAGATGTTTCCTATAAATTATTCTTTTTAAGGAAAAATACTTGTGGCATTAATTAATCTCACCTGGGGGGGATGAAATAATGCTGATGTGAAATATTTTTGTGCCACTATGAAAAGAAAAAAGGAATTTCAGACAATAGTAAGAGTAACTTTTTAGAAAATGGTAGTGATATAGTACAGAAATACTTGCATATATATGGAGAGAGACGTTAGAATATTTCCAGATCATTTTAGTAACAGCAATAGCAAAACAGCTATTGGAATATCAAGCCCTTTAATTATAAGGGGGGGAAGAGAAAAACATTAGAAGCTGCATGTAATATCTGTTTTCATTCTGTATTTTTATTTTTTTTGCAAGAGATAGCTATTTTGAAAGGATTTGATTATTCAGGTTGTAATTATTATAGCAGACAGCCTATCAAAAGGCAATTTGTCTTTCTAGAAAAATGATGGTTATCAATTATTTCATAGGGAACAATTAAAATATTTTAAAGTTGTTTAAAGTGCCTTTCTTGCAATCAGAGTTCAATAAGGAGTGAAATGAACTGAGAAACCAAACTGATAAGCAAATTTCTCCCACTGAAATAAAATTGCTACTGTCAAAGTACCTGCTCATTTGCTAAACCTCAGTTTCTAGTTCCTCTTCTGATACGCTGCAACACCTGGCTCATACCCGCGACAACACTTATGGGTTAGTTGATTTCTAAAATGCTTTGAAAGAAACAAATTGATCTGGTGAGCAGCTGAAAAACAAATTACTCCCTGTCTCTGGGCAAGGGATGCGTAGCTACAGAGAAGCATGAAGAGTTTCTCCCTGTTGAACTATCCTGGACCAAGCAGGTAGCCAGCTTGTTCCGCAGATGGATCAGCCGTCAGAATAGCATGGTTCTGGTGCCCAGGTGTTTTGGTGGGTTTTTGGTTTTGAGCTGAGCCAGAAGCCAATCTTTTGTAAGGAGAGAAAGCAATAATGAGTCATTCACAGAAGTCTTAAACACAATTAGAAGCTAAACGTGTTCCTACTGTAGCAATAATAACATAGCATTAAGAGGTGAAGGCCATAAACCCCGTCAAAGTCAATTAAAAACTTCTCTTTTTTTTCATAAGTATTATTTTGCAGTAGCAACCATGGTGGGCTAAATGGCTTCTTGCAGCCATAATATTCTGGTCTCAGTGAGGAGTGCATAATTTGACAGATGGATGTTGCTGGGGAAGGAGCGCAGAATGCAGGCAGGGTTGTGCTGATGAGGTAATGAATATCAGTTAAGTTGAAATAGTGTGATCAGGAGTGTTTTCATATAGCCTGACCTTGCCCATTCACTATTTTCTGTTGTTCTTTTGGGCCGCTTCATTTCAATCCTCTGTTTTCACCAGTAAGCGATCCATAGAGCTGCTCTGTGTGTGCATGTCTAACAATTAGCTGTGAACAAGGCGGTGGGACTTGAGCAAGGCTGCAGAAGAAGCCTCCAGTGTGGCAGCAGCCCATGCACTGCTGTGGAGGATGCAAGTTTTAGAGAAGGAAAGAGCTATTAGAAATGAGTGGCCTGATCTCTTAGATGTGACTGTTCTCAGCTGATGCCACCGTGTCTTCTTGCAGTGACATGCTCCTATAGCAGGGGCATCTTCAGGCATAGGAAAATTAGGGGCTGGAGTTGGGAGCATGGCTGATTTTCAGAGGAACACTGAATAAGGCTGTACGAGGCAAAAAGGAGCACAGTATAAGAAGAAAAAGTGTCCTTTTAGAGCATCTGCAATGCCAGTTAACAAGCTGTATGAAGAGATGGAGGAAAGGAAAAACTTACAAGTGTTGTCCCACCAGCTTTAAGGCTTAAAACATAAGATGAAGGAACTGGACTATTTTGGGTGAAGCAACAGCCTTGAAACAATAGGTCTGGTGGAAAGAGGATAATCAGTGCTGCCAGGCTGTATCAGCTTTATAGGAAAGATGAGTGTGACTTACAGTCAGGGGGTGGCACTCTACATGAAGCATTTTATAAAGTGCAATATCATAAAAATACTCTGGGAGAAGAGCAGGTCTGTGGAACCCCTGTGGGCAGAAGTGCTGTGCTCTAATAAAAACGTAGTGCTAAGATTGTGTTACCAGCCCCCTGCTCAGACCTGTAATGGTGCTTAGAGAATGTGAAATGAGGGAAGGGAAACTGCAAATTCAGGACAGGCAGCATCAGTGGGAGGTTTCAACAGGGGCCCTGTAGAGACTGTATTGGTGCCTCATCAGGGTGGGAGACAGAGAGGATGCATCCAGATGTGCGAAGTGGCTGCTTCCCAGAACACCTGGTGCATCCAGAAGGATGCTATTCTGGATGCGGTCTGGAGTGGTGCACTGCAGTGGCTTGGTAATTAGTGACCATCAAAAGACTAGGTTCAACTCTATAGCTGAAGAGAGAGGAGTGAATACATGTAGCACATGGTCATTTGATTTCAAGTATAAGGTTTGCAGAACAATGAGGCAATTTGGCAAGAAACCCTTAAAGAATTAGTTCAAAAAGTCTGTAAGCAACCTGCTGGCTACTAAAAATACAGTTATTCTAATAACTGTGTCCCACAATAAAAAGAGAAACCAAAATAATTCCCAGGAGCCTACCTGATAGAGAAGTCAGAGGAGACTACTGTAGCAAAATGACCAGCTGCTGGGAAAGGGGAAGCCTGTTCAAGGATAAGAGGAAAGGCCTTAAAACATGGCAGGTCAAACACAAACAGGAAATTAAAAATCTCATTGAATTAGAAAAGTGCCTCACAAAGGATGCTCGAGCTGTTGGCAAAAAGTTCTTCAGTATACAAAACTCGGGAAATCAGTGGGACCACTTGACAATGGCAGCATAACTGGGGGCACTCGGAGAAAAGGCTGGAGCAGAGATGCTCCGTAAATCCTTTGTGTCGGTCTTACTGCTGAAGGTGCTAGGGAGATCTTTCGCAGGAGTTTGTTGTGTGTGTGGTGGCATGTTCTTTTTTGGCGTGGTGGGGCTTTTTTGTTTGTTTTGGTTTGTTTTTTAGTAGCAGGTGAGTCAGAGGAGCTAAATCAGTCTGAAGTGTCTATCCAGGACCTGTGCTACTACTGTCCCCCTGGTGCATTGTCAGGGACTGCCAGTCAGGAAACAGGTGTGGTGTTGGCGTGAGTCCTGTCTATAAAAAAGGATCTGGAGAGGAGCCTGGGAACTACAGACCCATGTGTCTGACTTCCATCCTTGGTGAGATGTTAGAATCCCTTTTAGAGAATAACATTATACAATGCATGGCTAAACAGAAGTGCAAGGTCCTGCATCTGGGTTGGAACAACCGCCAGTATCAATACAGGCTACGGGATAACGCGATGGAGAGCAGCCCTGCAGAGAAGGACTTGGCAGTACTAGTGGGTGAAAAAACTGGACATGACCAGGCAATGTGCACTTTCAACCCAGAAAGCCGGCTGTATCTTGGGCTACATAAATAGAAGCATGGCCAGCAGGTCAAGGGAGATGATTCCACCCCTCTACCCCACTCTGGTGAGGCCTCATCTGAAGTACTGCATCCAGCTCTGGAGTCCTCAGCACAAGAAGGACATGAAGCTGTTGGAGTGGGTCCAGAGTAGGGTCATGAAAATGAGCAGAGGGCTGGAGCACCTCTCCTATGAAGAAAGGCTGAAAGAGTTGGAGTTTTTCAGCCTAGAGAAGAGAAGTCTCCAGGGGAGACCTTACTGGAGCCTTTAAATACTTAAAAGGGGCTTATAAGAAAGATGGAGACAGACTTTTTAGCAGAGCCTGTAGATATAGGACAAGGAATAATGGTTTTAAACTAGTAGAAGATAAATTCAGACTAGATGTAAGGAAGAAGCCTTTTTGGTGGTGAAAAACTGGGAACATCTCATGTTGCCCAGAGGTGGTAGATGCCCCATCCATGGAAACATTCAAGGCCAGGTTGGATGGGGTAGCCTGCATCTGTTTGAAGATGTCCCTGCTAATCACAGGACGTGGTGGACTAGATGACCTTTAAAGATCCCTTTCAATCCCAAACATTCTATAATCCTATGATTTGCTGGGGAAAGACCAGTGCCACTGTGGAGAAGGGGAATCCAACAACAGTGCCCTTCTGTAAGGGTAGTGTGGATGATACAGTGCACATGGCTTACTGCATTCTCAAAAAGCCCATGAGATTCTTCCACTTCAAAGGCTATTAAAGAAATTAAGTTATCGCAGGATAAGTGGATAGTAGAAAAGCTAAATGTAGAACTATTTACACCAAATTCTGCGGTCCTGCAACAAGGAGGCTCTTGAGAAAAGCAGGAGAGAGTAATTCTTAAAAGCAGGAGGAAGTTAAGTGTTGCTTTGTAAAGAAGTGAACATCTGGAACTTGCTGTTGCAGAAGGCTATAGTGGCAGGCAGTTTTGAAGACTGTGTAGGTTCTTGAACAACATGTCTGTAAATAGATACTAAAAGACTAGGCAGGAAAGTGTCTGCTGCCATTACTAATCCAGCAATTGCGGCTGCTGGGAGACCACTTCAGGCAAGGTACTTACTCTGCAAGGTACAGAATTCAGGGTAACTTTAGCCTTCTGCAGTGTAACTTTATACGAGGAAGAGATTTGTTGTAGCTTCCTTTCACTTGGCCTTTGCTGTCTTCTGAGCATCACCTGAATCCAGAACAGAGCTGGTCTTACATCGTTGCAAATATCTGTCCTTTGGCTATGACATTTCTGTTTGTAAAGTACAGTTCCTTCACACAACAACTTAAGCCTTCACTAACTTTATTTGGCTTGCTTTCACTCAGCACAGCTGAGGACTATTCTCTTGCTCAAATGTCTCAATTTCCTGTTAACTTGCTTTCTTGCAGGAACATGAGGAAGTTCCTTTTCTGAGCTTGCTTTCTTCTGAACCATAGAAGCACTCTGTGAAGTGCTCCCTGGACGTTTCAACTCTTGCCCTTGAGTGCCAGAACCTGTCTGTACCGAGGAGGTCCACAAAGGATTTTAATTTCAAACACCAGAATGTCATTATCACCATTTCTTTTTGAGGCTTTTCAAGTTCAGGATGGGGACGGAGTATTTGCTCCCTCAGGTGAAGGAACCATGTCTGCTGAAACAAAAAACAGGAATGGGAATTCCGAAGTAGGTCCCTAGTTTGTCTTTCTGTCCTCTGTGCAAATGTTAATCAATTAACAATAGAGAGAAAAATTTATGAATTTGTACTAGTGTACCTGCAAACTTAAAGAAGTATGCTTCCTGCTGGTTTCTTCTTAGAATGGTTTCTTGAACACCAGGATGTCTTAAAAAAAATTAAAATCTTTGTTGTAGCTAATTTTATGTTCTTTTCAGAAATCAAACTGTCGCAAATGAAAGTAGCTATTTGTGTTGTTTCATTGGGACTATGGTACACAGGGTGCATAAACTTAATTGCAGAAATGCTGCTACAAAAATACCAGTAAATATTGACCACAGATATATAAGTTTATAGCTAGAAAGAGTGCTTTTCATTAACTTATTTTGTTGTAGTAGTTCTCTGCCCTTTTGTTCCATAGGCAGTGATGTGGTTTGTTTATAACATTGTGTGGGTCCCAAAACCACATGACTGAGTAAATGGTTAACTAGTAAATGTATATTTTGCTTTATAAGTTCAATACAGAGAATGCTATTTCTTTAGTTAACATATCTGTAAAGCTCCTAGGCAAACAGGGCTTGTCTCTTTCAAAATAAATATAAATAGTGGTTAGTTTTGGTTTTTTTTTTCCCCAGAGCTGGCTGATTCACCTGATTTTGAAATGCAAGGATACCCGTGGACCTGGTTTCTTTATGGCTGTGGCTGTAGAACTCTTTTTGTCTTGCATGAGGTCTTCCTACCATGAGTTACAAGTCAAAATCTTGGCTCTACTAAAGTGAAATTCAGGTTGATTTAAAACAAACCCAACCTAAACTAAACCGTTCCAGAGTTTCCTCTGGAATATGTCAAAGTTAGCTTTCCTTAAAAGTATATTAATTGTCTTTCTCTTAAGAGTTTGTGTAAAAAGGCACAATGTATGGAAAATCAGTTCAGATAGATTCTGAATGCTTTTAGGGCCTTTCTATTATCTCTGGCATTCCTGGTAACTTATGTGAAACATAATTAAAATTGTGCGGTGCCAGGGTCATATGTATGATGATTGCATTGCCGTTAGATCTTTCTGGTACTTTTGAGGCTCTTTGCAAGATGCTTGGTAAAACAGAAAGTAAATAGAGAATATTGAGACTTAGTGTGGCCATTTTCCTGGGTTTCCAATAGCCTTCAATAGGTTTCAACATAAGTAATAGGTTTTGAAAGAAAAGTATTAATATCTACAGGTTCAGAAATGACTGTTAATGAATTGACTTCATCAGTTAAACTTATTGGTCTGAAAAGTGTTATTGATTGTTTTGATGTTTTATCTAAATGCATAAAAGGAAATGAAAAAAGTCATTTGTCTAACTTACTTTGACTATTTTTGCGCCCATCTATAAGGTGAAGAATGCTAAAAGTTTTATCAGTTTTTACTGCTTTGGGAACTTGTTTGCTGACATAGAATAGCATGAGTTGGCCTGATCCCTTTATGCGCAAAATCCTTATGAGATCATTTTAGGGAAATTTAATTATTCCATGAGCTACAAGCTTTCTGATGCTGCTCAGCTGAGGGAAGCATGCACATATCTTGTGTACCATTACAATCAGTTCTTAATTGTTGAGTTTATTAAATTAGAGATCTGTGTGAGCTTAAGATGCTGTATTATATGTACTTAGTACCTACATGAGTTATTTTGATTTCATTATTTATTTGTCAGACTTTATCTTTCTTACAGAGATATTGGATAATCTCCATCCTTCCCCCCCCACTTATTTCTCTTTCCCTTTCCCATTTTAAGTGATCAAATCACAAAGTGGAGTTGGGTAGAGATAAGGGGAGGATGTGAGGAGCTGCTTCTTGTGCTTAGTTAGCTGTGTCACTGACTTTGGAGATAGGCAAAAGCACCAGTACTGGTGACAGGATTTTATCTAGTTCATGATGACTTTTACACAGACCCCTGCCAAGGTTGCTTGTTGTCTTGTGCACAGGATTCTAAAGTTACTTGTAGGATAATTGTGTCTAAAGCTGCAGGAGGTATTTGTTAGCCAGACGTAAATGTCAAGATGTTTGTGTGGAGACTCTTGGTAAATCTGTTACTTCATCTGTAGCATCTTAGTGGTTGTTCCTGTGCCTTTTCCTCACCTTACTTTATGCCATGTTACCATCTCACGCTGTTGGTTCCCTCCCATGTAGGAGGATGCTGAAGGTTGCATTCTGATGTTAAGTGCTACATTTTTCAGACCACTGTTACCATTGGTTTGGATTTCTTTCGTAACCCTCTATCTGAATTAATAAATTACTTCATCAACTTTAGTTACCTGAATCTTTGCTTTCCCAATTTTCCCCAGTAATTTCTGCCATTTCTCCTCCCCAAATGCAATGCTGCCCTTCCACAAGTTACTTATCGCTTCCTATTGAACAACAATCCTGTGTCATTGTGGTTGTGAATAGTGCCTGGCCCCTGCTCAGTCTTTGAAAAGAGCTACTTTAGAAACTATCCATGTTTCTTGTGTTCATCTTTTGCTACAGCAGTGACCTTGCTTATACCCCCATCTTCTTACAGTTTATTTTAAAAATCTTTGATCTTGGGTGCATTTTTTAGAGGAATGTCAGTCTGCAGACTCTCATCTTCTAAGATGTGTCAGTTGACAGATGAAGATATGGAGCAAGACTAGTGCTTATTCTTTTAGCTCAGGGTTAATTGATTATCCTGAAGAGTCTACAGCCTGAAGAGGCTTAGCTGAATGGCAGTAACTGTAGCCAGTGTTTGTACTTACGTCTTCTGCCCCAGCTCCCTCCCTCAAATTATGCTGGAGATTATGCTGCTGGGGTTTGAGGTGGCCTTGGTTGGATTTGTTCTTCTGTGATGAGATAAAAAATAATGTCAACTTTCCCACCCTGACTCTAGAGGGGAGGTGGGGGAGCAGGGGAGATGGACTGTGCCTCTCTCTCCCTGTACCTTCATATAAACCAACAGAGGATTTGCTCTTTTCATAGAAATGGAGAGAAAAATTTTAAATGTTGGAAGCAACATTCAAGTAAACTGTTGTTTATGTGCAGGCCATTGAGAAAAGGAAGAGAAAGGAGGAAAGGTTATGGGATGACATCTGTGTATGTCTTTTCTCCTGCTGGTCTCTTGCTTCTTGGCCTTTTAGTCTTTTGCTCAATCTTAATTTGGTGGTGAGCTGAGGAGATAAGAGTTCACTCAACTATAGCTGACAAAACTTGATGTATCTTATACATACTGTATATCCACAGAGCTGAAATGACAGCCTACTTCTCTGTGAAGGAGTACCATTGTAAGCGATGAGAAACTGGGTCTATGTACGTTTTATGCTGATGGGATGATTAAAATCTATGTTAAAGTTGTATACTGAATCCACTCTATAGAAATATTTACTTTTAACACAGGAAAAAGTAAAATTCATTTCTGGTAAGTCAGCGAGATAGTTTTTGCAATAAAATACGCATTGATTATGGTTAACTTTCAGTGCTATTAGAAGTTAAGAAATTAGAATGTTAACATTTGCACAAGCTTGCTGTTGTTGCGCAGGATTAAATCATATTAATGAGTGGAAGAGTTTGTACTACTTTGATTATTATTGAGTTTTTTCTAAGCAGTTTCAAGACACAGTATGCGCTAATTACAAATCTGTGAGCCCAGAACAGAAGGCAGCGCTTGACCACCTCCATTGGGGATGATTAGTGTAAATGGCTTATAGACACTTCACATGCTCAGTAAGAACCAACCCCAAAATATTTAAACATTCATAAATGTTTTGGGTTTTTTTTGTTAGTCATCCAGTTTTAATGAGAAGGGACAAAACTCTGTTGTCACTACCAAATAATATTGCCTGGCCTTTAGCTGAATGAAATGGATATTAAGAGGTTATAAAAAGATGAAATAACATCTACATTGCTACTTAGAATAGGAGAAGTTTATTGATATCCATTTGTTAATGGAATTAAGGAGCCTTTTCTTCTCTTTAGGTTAGTTAATAGTCCCATGTGTATGAGAATCCAAGCTGTTTTCATTGTAGGTTATTTCATTTCCTCTATTAACCTTCTGAACTTTGCCATATAGATGCAGGGTGTAGAGCTGTAATGACTACAGTTTTTGCTATTTATTAGGTGCTAACGCTGTACTTAGGTGATACACTCTGTTTCTTCTCAGTGCTACAGGCATAGGCTTTGCTGACTTTCCAGGAATTGCTTTCTGTCAGTAGTTAAGTGTCTTTAGTGTCTGGTTATTCAGTTTTATTTGGATACATCTTGTCAGAAAGAAAGAAAACTGTGAACAAATTACTTAAATATAATCTTTGTAGATGCGGTTCCCTACTCTCATCCTTTGGATATTGTTCTGAAACCATCTGATACAGTTAAATCTACACTTATGTGGTTTTAGAATTAGTATTTGTTGTTAAGACTAGCTCTGAAGCAGACAGTAGTCTTCCTGCAGGTGATCGCGTTGAAACTCTTTACATTGCACCATTTGCTATTTGGAGTATAGGCACTAAGGGCCATACTGATGATTTTAGCAACTCGTATTACACTATTGATTCCAGCAACTTAATGAAACTGCAGAATACAGGTTTTTCCTAACTGCTTCCACCCACTGTAATATCCACATTCATAAACAAACCTTCATGACGGAGCAGATACTTCTTCTTAGGAGTCTCCCTATTCAAGTCTGAATCAAACCCAGCTTGTCATATTGACTAGGAGATAAATTTGATGTTGCCTGGTCCGTCTCCCCATATAGACATATTTTGACACAGTGTATTTGAGTGCTAATAATGACATTAGAAGATGCTGGAAAGAGATCTAATTCAGCATGCAGAAATGACTTTGCTGTCATCTCCTATTTTCTGCACAATTGACAGCAGATACTTGGGGCTGAATTTTTCTTTCAGGTCAGATTTCCAAGGCACGAGGCTGTCTGTTAGAAATAGATAAGACCAAACCAATACCAAAGTACTTGTTGGAAGTGTCAGCAGTGCTGAGAATTTTAAAAGGGTGCTTCGGTTTTCTGTTTATGACATGACAACAACATATATTTCACTAGCAATGAAACCCAACCAACAACCTCATGTCAGTTTTTGAAATTTCTTACCTGGTAAATTTTGTAACAGTAGCCTTATCTGGGAAGAATTTTTATTCTGTTTTCAACTAATTTATCTATTTTGTCACACTCTGTAGCCAATATAGTCTAAAACTCTTGAAATAAATCAAAGTACGTATAAATACACTCTTGATCCAAAACGGTAAGTTACATTTCAAGCTTTCATTGTAGGAGAAATAAAATTTATGTCTGTACCTCTTTTTTTACTGTGCAAGACACTCAAAAGTAGGAAAAATATTATCTGAGGTAAAAACAAAACAAAACCAAACCGCTTTCAAATGATGCCATAGATATTTCATACACCGTTGGTTCTCAAACAGCCCATTTCATATTCCATCTCTTCCTTTCAGAAGAAGACATCTAGGCTACCTGTAGCTTTCTGTTGCTATCAAAACTAGCCCTGTGAAACTTTGCATAAAGGGCACCTGTGAAGAGTAGCTTCTAAACAACATACTTGTATAGAGCCACCCCAACAGCTGTGGTGAAGAACCGTGCTGCGATGACCTGAGGCTTCCTTGGCTGCAGCTTCTGAATGCCGAGCAGTATCAGGACCGTGCCAACCAGCTCCATTCCTGATCCTCAGTCTTTTCTGTTTGCTGATGTATTTCACCTTCCCTTTCTGCAGTAGGCTGAACTTCCCAAAGTCGTAGCATTAGCCTCACAGAGGTAAGTTTCCCAATGGCAGTTGTTCTTTTTTCTTGTATGCAGAGGGAAATGTAGATTGAATTTAAAATTTGGGTATAGAATATATATGTATATGGCATAGAAATGTATGTATCAAAAAGCATAAAATACTGTTCTAGCAGGAAAAAGTCTATCTGGTCTTGTATCAGCTCTCTATCTGGGAATGGGTGATACCTAAGAAACAGCAAAGAGTGGTTCAAAAGTGTAGGAGTACTTCCCTTGTACGTGTTACAAGACAGCTTTTGATAAATTTTCTCCAGATGCTTCCCAGCCTAGATAACTGCTACAGGAATTAGGTGACAAAGATTTGTTTCCCTCAGTTTAATTATTCAATGGATGAAGTGGCATCTCTTTTGACATTACCACTCTGTCTGACCCCATGTTGTAAGTGATGGTGAGCAGTGATTTCCCACTCATTACCTGTCACAGAATGATAGGGATTGGAAGGGATGTCTGAACCTCATCTAGTCCAAACCCCCTGCTACAGCAGGTTCACTTAGACTATGTTGCACAGGATCACAGGTGGATTTTGAAAGTCTCCAGAGAAGGAGACTCCGCAGCTCCTCTAGGCAACCTGTCCCAGTGCTCTGTCACCCTCAAAGTAAAGAAGTTTTTCCTTATGTTGAGCTGGAACTCGTGTTCTCGTTTGTGTCCATTGCCCCTTGTCTTGTCACTGGGCACCACTGAAAAAAGCCTGGCCCCATCCTCTTGACACCCACCCTTTAGATATTGATAAGCATTGAGAAGATCCCCTCTCAGTCTTCTCTTCTCCAGGCTAAACAGACCCAGATCTCTCTGCTTTTCCTCGTAATACAGATGCTCCAGTCCATTTGTAGCCCTCTATTGGACTCTCCCCAGTAGTTCCTTGTCTCTCTTGAACTGGGGAGCCCAGAACTAGACACAGTATTCTAGATGTGGCCTCACTAGACATTGTATACATGTTTATCGCAAACCTCTGTTGTCCTCACCCAGGTTGAGGCATTGCGATCTGTCTCATCATGTATATTGCAGACAGAATTTGTTTTGTACTTTTTGCGTTTCCTCTTACCCAGGCTGAAGTACCTGGAAAACTGGAACTGCACAGAAATATTCAAGTAGCATCAGCATTATATTTTTATATAGATGCACTATGATGTTCTCTATCAGTTTCCTAGAAATTTCTAACATGGCTTTTCTAACATGAAATTTTGACAGTGTTATTCAGTATAACCCCAAGGTCTGTATCCTGGTTGGTGATGGTCAGCTCATACCCCATCACTATATAGGGAAAATTCTTTCCCTTCTCCCACCCCTCCTTACCTCATGAGTATCACTTCACATTTTTCTTATTTTCAACTTAAACTGGTTTTGTATCTAGCACCCAGGCACTTTGTATCGTTAGTTGCTTTTATAGTGTTTCATTGACTCTAAGTTATCTGGGATTGCGAGGAAAGGAATGTATCCAGCTAACACATTCGGATCCCTATTCCCTCTCTTTCTAGATTTTATGAAAATCTTGTTTCATAAGCTTGAGCCCACATCCCTGTAAAACCCCACTGGAGATGAACCTGTAAGTTTTTGTGCTTCATCTTTGAAACAAAAGCAGCAGCACCTGTTTGTCCACCTCTGTCACATGCCTCCTAAAAAATCTGTATTGTAACACCAAATTGTTTGCGAAATTATCAGAATTTGGACAAAGCATGTTTTTAAATTGCACTGGGATGCCAGCTGTAAATTACACTCTGCAGTGTGAGGACAGGACGCTGCAGAAAGACAGCTGGAGGGTAAGTTCCCCCACTGAAAGGTGCTGTAGGTACAGGATTTGTGCCCTGGCAATATGGCAAGTCATCTCTCAGCTGAAGGACAGGGTTAAGTCAGGTATAAAAGATTAATTCCACAACTTGATCTCATGACTACGGTCTGAAGAGTGACTAGTTGTGCACTGGGCTGGGTGCAGTTGGTGTTAGTTCAGCCTCTATTACTTTAAGAATTCATCAAGTGAAACTAGATTTGTGTTCTCTGGAAAAATAGGCTAATTTGACTTTACCTATCTTAATTAATTGCCCTATTTATTTTTAATGGTTTAATATAAATCCTAATTCTTTATTAAAAACTGTAGCGAAAATATTTCAAAAAGCATTTTGAAAGAATTAGAGTGAAGAGTGATATTTTGGCCACGTTTGCAAGTATGTTCCAAATAAATGGAGAAGGTATTCTTTGCTGAATAGTACATACATTGGGGAGAAAAAGAATTTTTATTTGTTTTTAATCTGAAAGTAGGGAGGATTGGGCACCTATAAGAGCTATGGTCTGATGTAGTGAACAGGTTTGCTGCTTCTCTGTTCTTTCTCTGCTCTGGTGGGCTTTGAAAAATACTGAAATTATTTTGAGATTTTAATAAACAGTCCAGGAAATTGGAAGTTTTCATGTTGACAGTTTCAAGATGAAGTGTTTTAACTTCCATATAAAAACTAATTTTTCAACTTGAAACATCTTTTTAAAAAAGAGGCCAGAAGCAATCTCTTGTGGAGATGTCCTGTTGGATTATCAGTGCGGGGAAAGCAGCTTGTCTGGTCTTGGGTTGTAATGAAATATTTTTCATAATCACCTAACGGTAGTAAGGCATTGACAGGAAAAACTTGATACAGAGTTCAATGGTATGTGGATTAAGTGTTCTGCAAGTTGCTGACCACATAAGTAGTGGAGCATTTCTCCGAGCAGGAGGGATGGGAGGACTTGCCCCTCACTCTGTGCTCATCAGCACATCTCAGGCAGCCCCAGATTAGAGCAAATCCACCTGCTGATGGCTTTCAAATATGAGACCTGAAGCTGAATTATGCATAATATGAATATCAATTTTTATCAATCTCTAAATAAAAGTGTTTTGAGCTCTTTTTCGAAATGTGCTCTCTTTTTTTGGTAATAAATTGTGAACAAGGGACACCATGGGTTTTGGTGGATGTAGAACCAGATATGCAAGAGCAATACAGCATGTGAACATCTATTAAAATAGAAAATCTACCCACAGGAAATATTTATTTACCCTTTAGCTGTAAGATATATTATGGGAGCAGTGAAGTGTTTTTTACTAGGCCAGTATTTTGAGCTGATAAGTGATTATCATCTACTCAAATGGCACTGATAGATCAAAGATCAAAATAGCTATAGCTAGTGCTAGGATATCATATTACAACCCTATAAATTTCAAATATATTATTAGGGCAGAAAGCATAAGCATGTTGAATAGTTTTTCATTCAATAGTAAGGAACAGAAATAGTTGAAAAACAGTTTTCTCATAAAGCTGCAGTATATGACCAGGCTACTCCCTGAACAGTTAAAATGAAATGCACAGGGTATGGGGAGGATGAGGTAATAAATTGTGGGAATGTATTCTTTTAGTATATTTTTGTATGTAATAAAACTTCATTTCTTTTGCAAGCATGTATTTACAGGGTTTTTTTTGCTACTGTTACCTCACTTGTAATAAATTTTGCACCACGCTGTGCAAAGCAAGTAACACAACAGCCAATGATCAGACTTGCAGTAAAAATAAAAGACTAATAACTTTTCATATGACTGTGGCGAGCCAGGGCTGCCTCTGTGTTCAGGCTGGTCTCAATCAAACTCTGAAAGGTTTTGGGCAGGGCAGCCTGTTCCAAAACCTGGTTATTCAGCATGCTGGGGAACAACCTTCTAATTGCTCAGGTTGGTTTGAAGTGGACCGTGCTGTGTCTGGGACCTGTCACGTCTTCAACTGAGCATCCCACCCTGCCTCCCCTGTTCTTTGCCTGTGCCTGTGAATCGGCATCACTGCCCTGCCACTGCTGATCAGGAAGAGACATGGCCTCTTTACCCCTACCTGGGTTGCTTCTTACCAGCTGAAAAGCCAAGCTTAACAGTGATGGATGGTGCTAGTGCTCCACAGCAAAGTCTCATCTGCCATGGTACTTAGTCAAGGTTAGTCATCTGCCTGTGTGTCTGTCACTGGAGCACTTGCCTTGCTGAGGGAAGGGAAAATGTCACAGTGTCTCTCAGTTTAATGAAGTACTGGATTCAGTTGGTTCCTTTCTTTCTGCGTGAATATTTCTGTTTGAAGCGGAAAAAAATGAAACCACCTTCATTTCCTTCATGTTAAAGCCCTTAGAACAGTCATTGTCTTTTGGGGAGGTGCCTTCTATAGTATTTAAAATTTAAGTTAGTCAAGGAGCCAGAGCTGTTGTTGAACTGTTACCCGTACTGGTGGTGGTGTGTTCAGAGGTCTGGTGGGTCATTTTCCTGTTAGGGAGCAGAGAGAGTGACATGAAATGCAGGCTCCTGCCTTCTGTGTATAGGGAGCAGCTCAGTGCAGAACGTGTATGTACATGCATTGCCCTGAATTCAGCCTCCCTGTGGGCTGCAGGAGAATGGGGCAGCTCCATTTCCTAGGCCACCTGTTGCCTGTCCTTACTGGTTCTGATCTTGCAACTGAACATCTTCACAGCAAGTTCATTTAGTACATTGGTCTGTTAGAAAGCTGACCAGAGTTTAGGTGCATGTCCTGTAAGATAAACAGATCTTACTCACGATTCAGCTGTGGGACCTTGTGGGTTGCACTCAAGAGGATTGAAGAAAGCAAAGTTGAAGGGAGCAAACCACAGTGAGGTCAATTAATGCATGAAGATATACCTTGTGATCGTAAAGTCTTACAACTTGTTACTTTTGCTTTTAGCTTTTTTTTTTTTTTTTTTTCTGAGTGAGCCTCTGTTTCTGTGAGCAGTCAAAACCAAGATAACACACTGATTTAACTTGTTGTGTAGAAATGAATTTTACAGCTGAGTATCTCTGCTTGAGTATATCTGCTCTCCTCTGTTTGCTCTGCAGTTAAACTAGAAAAGTTTCTTAAGGTATGCCAAGTATAAATCTAGATGAGTTGAACTGATCTGATTTTACTTCTAATTATATTTGCTGTGTGTTCAATCCTGTGCTTAAGGTGCTTCTTGTATTATCTTAGCTTTCCTCAAGGAATCTGCAAGAGTCATACCTTCCTGAGCTAAGCGTTGGAGGACATGCTTCTCCTACACATTTTAGTGCTTTTTTTTAATCCCAGTGGTCCTTAGAGTGCCCTGATGCTCATGTGTCAGGTTGCTGCTAGGTTGCAGTGCCTGGGTAACAGAAGGTTGCAAGAAGAAACAGATGAGCCAAACTGCCTTTGCGGGAAAGTCATCCTTGAACTGAGGGTCATGCCTGCTCCCCGAGAAGTCCTAGGATGAGGTGGTTCCAGCAGCAAGCCATCTGGGCAAATCTCATGCATGCATGGCCCCACGTACCCCCTTGCCCCTCCTCACTGCCTTAGGATGAGACCTCTCTCCAAGTGCCAAGCATCTCGTGCCCCTCCAGCACTTGACAGAGGATGGGAGCCAGCTGGGTTAGCTGTGGCCCTTCCCCTTGGGGACTGGAGCTACTGCTTGCTTTCTGCAGGAGTGGGAGGCTGTGGATGTATCCCTTCTCTTCTCTTATGCTCCTTGCCCCTGTGCGGAAAATGCTGGGGAGGGCTGAGGGGTCTGGGCACTGCTGTTGTGGAGGATGTATTGAAAAGTTGTGACAAAGCTGTGTTGGTCGCACTTTCCTGGGTAAGCATTGAGAGTTTCTGTGGGGACTTACTGCTGGTTTTTGTACTTTGATACCTAGTTGCCTGTTATAGCAATGCCCTAAAGTTTCTGTTTATAGTAAGGTAAATAATTCTTTTGATATTTTGTTTTTTTACAAGACTATTATGACTTGGTCTGCTTTTCTCATGACTTGTGAGAATGGCAATTGGTAACCCACTAATATTGCTGCCCACAAGGGTTTGTAATTTTAGAAGTAATCACTTTGTGGCTGATGTAAATTTTGTAATGAGAAATACTAGATTTATGACTGCAGGATTTCTCACAGACTGTTTTATTGCTTAGAGGAATTGCTCTCTCTGTTGGGAAAATCCATCATTAGATGTCTGCCTCGAATATTTTGTGGACTGTTTATGCTTGAAGAATGCTAATGCAATCATTGAAACAATAATGATGATTTGAGATAGTATAATTGTTCCCCTTTCCTTCACTCCAGACACAGAACGAGCTGCCACTCAAGTTAGGTGCAGGTTTGTAAGGGGGATTTACAGCCAGAGTGTGAGCAATTGCATTGTCTGGTCATCGAGTTCTTATCCCACCTTGTAGGTTTATTCCACTTTCCTGAAATAGGCATCTGATTTCTGTACACTGTAGCAGAAAAGAATTGTTTGGAAGAGTACAAGATACACCACTTCTGTCACAGTGACGATGATGATTCATTCGGAGGAAAGCCTTTACTGCTGCATTTTTGTATGCAACCTGTAGAGGTAAAAATACTGCTTGCCTGTGGGACTGATGTCCTCTGGCAAGATGTCAAGGGGAGAAACTCTGTTTGCAGTTCCTAATGTAGCTCAGGCCTCAAAGATATGAATTTCCCAGACCTGCTGGAGTTGAAGTGTTTCTGGGCATGCCTGCTGGATGTGGAAATTCTGGGGCCTAGCTAGCTTTTTTGGATTAAAATCTTAATCACCAGGGTTAGCTGATGTGAGTTTTGAGGATTGCAGTTCAGATTTGAAATACAAAATATGGGTACCTAAATCTGTTGTGGGTCTGTGGCTGGGGTTTTACTGTGGGCATGTGCTCTCCAGGGATTTTTGAAGCAGCCAGCATGGCTCTGCAGCATGTAGCTGGGCAGCAGGCACTGCCCCAGGCCACTGCAGCTCCTGCTGCTGGATCTGAGCAAGCAGCGTGTGGGCATGGCAGGAAGTTACTTGGTTTTTTTGGCTCTTTCCATTACTCCTATGTAATGATGAACCAGTACATTGGCATGGGAGCACTAGACAATGACTGCATGAACGTTACTGCTATTGCAGCTGAAGAAGAAGTTGCTGTTATATAAAATTCCATTTTCTGTTTATTTCCTCTTTTCTGGGAGCAGACTATGTGTATGCTTTTGTGTTTACGTGAAGATAATGGCTAAGCTTTCTATTTTAATTTACTGTAATTTTGCCAGCTCTATTCCAATAGTATACATCAGCGAGAAACTGCTTCAGTCAGCAAGGTCTTTCCTTCATGGGTCTGCGTCTATTAAAATAAACATAAGGAGAGAATGTCATGCTTTGAAGAACCACCATGGAACCTCTAGTGCCTGAATTTCTCAAAGATATTTTGCCTACGCATGTTCCAGTGGTGCTGCAGGCAGCTGCTTCATGGAGCACAGACAGCAGGGTAGAGGGAGAGATGGGACCCCTTCCCTGTCGGAGCCACTCGATCCTTTTGCCTCCTGATATATCTCATTTTGGCCCAGTGCCTGCTTTTAAGGACTTGATTGAAACCCTTGTGTGTCACTTCGCTGCTTCTGCGAAGCTGTGTTGTTGCATGGATTAGCATTTCTTTTCATTTCTTACTTTCTGTGTGCAATAGGTGTACTCTGGGTACAAACACATGCTACTGGAGGATCACCTGTGATGGATTGGAGTTTTAAATCTTTGATTTGGCATATTTTTGCTTTTTAATGTAATTCATTTCTGCACTGCTGATCTCATTCTTTATTGAAACAGCACATTTGTGCATGATTCAAGTTCGTTTCTGGAAACCAGTTTCAATAAGTTTCATTTATTTAAACTATTAAAATACAGAGAACAGAACCACTCTCGCTTTCTATTCAAATTGCTGCTTTAACCATTGAAATAGCCTTGAAATAAAGTATCTTGGGTTCTGCTTGACCTGATTCAATGTAACTGTTAAAAAGTAGAATTTCTGAAAAGATAGTCAGATGCATTCCCTATTTGGCTCAGGCTATTTAAATGGGAATAGTATGAGTTTGCCACAGCTATTAATATGTTATTAATCCAGGATATATTATATATTGCTTTTAAGTCTTATCTGAAGGACTGGATATCCTTTTGTAATGCGTTCTTTTGCTTTTTCTATACACTGGTATTTTGTGGATCAGCCATTGCTCAATATGTAAAGTCTAAATGGCTCTTCTTATTTGATCAAGTACTATGTTATTGAGTGCGTTACAAAGAGACTATATCCTCTGCATGTCAAGTCTGAGTCTGGTGCTTATTATAAAATCCAGACTTTTCAGATGCTAAATATGCGCTGTATCTTGCAAGCTAAAAATGGTAGACTCCTGACAGTTTTGCGCTGTTGAGGCTAAATGACTCTCTTATGCCCATCCTTCTCTCTTTTGTCCATACAGCTTCTGTGTTAGGCCCTGCTTCTTTTATCTCTGTGGATCCAGATGGATAGAAAGCAGTAATGACATTATATTCTCTATTTTCTGAATCAGGGCTCTTGTATTTTGGCTTTGCCTATAAAATATAACTGTAGAAATAGTAGTTCTGAACGTGGTGATAGCTTATTTTGTGTTTTCCATTTGCTGTAGAAGCTTTCATTGCTTATTTTTAAGTTTTTAATACATGTACTATAACCTCGGGTTGCTTAAGGTTGCTTCTACCTTTCTTTTTCTGTAGGTGGGTTTTCAGATGCACAAAGGGCAGCTCCTAAATCATCTACATGAACAATCTTTTCTGTGACACTTCCTTGCTTCTATGTAAGTATGTAGTTGAAGACTTTTTTTGGTCCGTTTCTCCTCTGCTGATGAGAATCTTGCAAAACAGTTGCACCAAACGCAAGTGATTAAACCCTTTTCTCTGCTTTTATGCATGTTGTCTCTCTTTCTGCCTTCTAAAAATTGGTTTATTTAAAAAAAAAACAAACCATACTCTGTGCCTGGGTTACAAATTTATGTTAACAGCACGTTGAGAACTTTATTTCTATGGTCTAGTCACACTGAGATAATTAAAACCAAAAACTACCACTCCTGCTTTTCTGCATTCAGTTCAGCATCACACTGGCAGCAGAGGCACGGTCTAGTCCTTCACCCTGTCCAGTGTTCAGCTTCCCATTTGTCAAGATTAATAGTAGTCAGAGAGCTCACTTATAGAGGACGGAAGGCATTGATTGTCATTAAAGTGTTGGATTATGTCTTAAGAAGTCTAGTTTTGCTCCTGACTGTGACAGCACCTAATCGACTTTGGATGAATAAAATTATTTCTCGGCTACATGTAGTGCATGATGGTGTAGCAGAGCCCTTACCTATTTAAACTGATAAGCCCTCTGAAATAGAGGACATTAAAAAAAGTTAATAAGGTGCCAAGAAAAATGATCTTACTTTGGCAGGAATGCAGGTACCCTTAAAAAAAAAAAAAAGCAACAACAAACAAACATGCGTGCTGGAACTGAAAAATGGATGCTGAACTAGCAAACCTATTAATTTTGTTTTTTTAAAAAATGTTACAAATATGAAAAGCGAGAATTATGTAAATCAGATTGTTCCCAAAAGAGGATATTAAATACAAGTGTCACTTGTTTTTATTTGGTTAGGCTATTCATAAAATTGCCTGCAAATCTATGTGATCTTTGCTGAAAAAGCATGAGAACTCTGTAAATTCTTGCCTAGTTTGCTGCTTTTCTATGAATTTTGTGGCTTTTGCTTATGTGGGGCAAAATGCTTACTTGAGCCATATCTCACTTCATAGACAGAATGAAGGAGAAGAACTTACTTGTATCTGAATACAAAATATTAGCTCTATCATAATGCAGGAACATTCAGTGGAACCACCACTAGAAAGAGTATAAATAATGTGTAATGGATGAAAATAATATAATTAATGTTATTAGGTACCTTTCAGGTTTTGATTGTGGCCTTTTCTGTGAATTAGTAACTATGTTTCAGTGATTGGTAGTATTACGGGTTTTTGATTAGTTCATTTTTAATTGTATCCGAACAATAAGGAAATGAGTGCAGAGATGTTAGATCTGGAGAACAGAAACTTGAAGCTGTGTTGTAGAATGAAGTAAGACTTGGATTCAGCTTTCAAGCTAAATTGCTTTTGGAAAAGTAGTATGGTAGTCAGTCATGGATTTTTTTTTTGTGGATAAACTGGACCTTACCTTAGTATGTTCCCATTCAAAAGTATTTTAAAAACACTTGAATAACTTCTGCTTTTGTGCTAAGTGTGTGAGTAAATATGTATACAACTGCAAAAAAAAATTGAAGGTATATGTAAAAATAAAAAGTAGTCAAATGTTTAATGACACTGGTATTTGACATCATCACAGCTGAAAGTGTTTGAAGACCTTCAGTCTTTGCATCCCTTGTAGCACATGCAAATTCCAGCCCTTCCTTGGACAGGCAGCAGTTAAGGCCACCCTATTGCACTTACGACATTTCCTGTTTTAATGATTAACACCTAATTGGCCACTCTTTTGCTTTCCATCTCCAGACAAAGAGGATTTCAGCCACATGCCCGTGATTGTTTGAGAGTTGCAGAGAAGACTTGGGGAATGAAGGCCAGGTCTCTTGGTCTAAGCCAGGTCATCCTTTCTTCTTTTGAAGTGGTGCGTAACTGAAAAGGAGCTGTATATACCTATTACTTAAGATGTTTTCGGTAGTCTTCACCATTAAAACGCATACCTATTTTACCATCAACCACCTTGCCGTTTGCTAGTGATCACTTGGACAAGGTGGATTCTCTTTTCTTTGTTAGTTCCTGTAGCTGACCAGTGAGAGAGCAGGGTAATGTGGAAGTGGCAGTGCAGGCACACAGGAATTTGCAAGTTTGGCCAGAAGTTGCTATGTATTCCTCATACATGGGTGCTAATGTTTCTTGTCCCTTTTCCAGCTTGGTTGTCTTTCTCTCCTCTGCCATACTGTCTACAATCTTAAGAAGGAGGCTGGACAGCAGAGATCTTTAGCATCACAGGCACATTTTTCAAAGGCAGCGGTTGAAATGATCTGACACTGACTCTGTTTAAGGCTAAATTGTGCATATTTATCCTTAGCTGAAAAGGATCGTTAGATTATGCCCCATGCTCATATGAAATCGATAGTAACATGTGCAATGAGCCTGTCCTCTCTTTTATGACATTATGGACTGGAGTATTTTACACATAAATAGGGCAAGATATGAAGCAGAGTGCATACCTTTTTGAGCTGGGAGACATGCACCATAAATCAGGATACGTGTGCATAATTACAAGATATCAGAACAAGTCCCAAGGGTATTTTTTAGCATTGTAAAATGTTAGATAGACCTGCTTTTGTACAGAACATTATCCTTCTCATTTCTCTACTCCTAGGTACCAAAAAGGTTTGTCAGCCAGATTACTTGACGTGGTAGCAGTCTGATAAATGGCAACTGCAAGAGTATACAGTGTTTAATTGCACTATCATCTTAAAACTTTGGATTAAATTCTGCAAAGCCCCCTAATTGTCTGAAAATGTCTTCTGAGTTGAGCACTTTCTTAGCTTGGCGTTTCTGCTGGTTTGTAATATTTTGGGAAGTTAGCTTGACCTGAGTAGGTCATAGAATCCTTCAGGTTGGGAAAGACCTTTAAGATCATTGAGTTCAAATGTTAACCCAGCACTCCCAAGTCCACCACTAAACCGTGTCCCTAAGTGCCAAATCTACACATCTTTTAAATGCCTCCAGGGATGGTGACTCAACCGCTTCCCTGGAAAGCCTGTTCCAGGGCTTGACAACCCTTTTGGTGAAAATTTTATTCCTAACATCCACTCTAAACCTCTCCTGGCACAACTTAAGGCTATTTCCTCTTGTCCCATCACTTGTTACTTGGGAAAAGAGACCTACAACCTCCTTTCAGGTAGTTGTAGAGAGCAATAACATTTCCTCTGAGCCTTTCTCGCCAGGCTCAACAATCCTGGTTCCCTCATCTGCTCCTCCTAGGTCCTTGTGCTCCAGACCCTTAATCTGTTTCGTTGCCCTTCTTGGGGCATGCAATGAGTGGCTTTGAGAAATAGGAAGAATGGTTGCTGTGCTCGAGTATCTATATTTTTAGAAACGTATGGCCATTAGAAATTTAATTTGTGCACATGACATGTTTGAAAGGTTTTGACAGGAGAGAGGAGGGATCTGTTTTGAGTTTAACAAAAAGATAAAAATTAGTATTTAATGTAGGTGTGAATATGAATGTGATCATATCTCATATGTTTTTGAGGTAATTTTCTTCTTTTTTCTCTGTTCCCTGGATAGCCCTTGCATCCACGTATTTTGGAGACACATCAGCCTTCTCCACACCCCTTGTCCTTATGTCAATAATGAGCATTAGTTGTACTTTCTTGGCTGCCACAGTTCAGGATCAGCTTGATTAAAGCCATCAGTGAGTGCTTAGAGCTCAGTGACGTGAGCCATTTGACACAGGCAGTGTCTTGGGCAGAATTCTTATTTTGATGCCTGTAAACCAACAAAAAAAACCCCAAAACCAAATATAAGAGAGAGCAGTCAGATGAACAGCAACATTCCATCTGTTTGTATTGTCTGCCTGGGTTGCTGCTCTCTGAGGTGGCAGGAAGGAGAAGGATGGAAAACAAAATACCACTAAAATGAAAAAGCTCTGCTTTTGCCTTTCTTTTTTAAAATTATCTGCCATGTAATGGAAGCTTCTGTGCAGCCTGAGAGTGTGCATTTCCTACTGCAGCAGAGTTCAGGCTAGGAGTGTAGTTAGAGCTTTTACGTGATTATTGCTCCTATGAGCAGATTTACACCTGGGGTTTAGTCAGCATTGACACTATACAACAACAGGAGGGAGTTCATTTAATTTTTTTTTTTTCCTGCATTACCTGGCATTAAATTCCTAACCCCGCCCCTAATGTAATGAGTCTTGATTTAGTTCCTGCTGGCTTGTTTAATTGTTAATTTTAACAGTCCTGTGCCATCCCCTGCGCTATCCTATATTTGTAAAAAGCCAAGGCAGGATTCTTGCAAGATCTGCTACTGCAACACCTGTAAACTTCTCAATTAGTTTCTGAATATGAATTACTTGTCTTCCTTTTTTTTTTTTTTTTGAAGGTGAGAATGTAAATGCCTTTTAATCTGTTTCTAAGGTTCAAAATGAAATACCTCTGTACTGGTTTAGTTATCTGAAAGCCTCTTACACTGATACACCTCTACCTTCTGTGGAGCAACTAGCCGTCATTTAGCTTGATTTAGTCAATTTATTCATATCAATTATTTGGATAATGAGCCATAGGCAAGCTTTAGGTATCATAAAACTATTATCCTCATTTCATCATTTTCTGCAAGAGAAAATAGAATATAAGATTCCCCCCAACGTTCTAAAAACATAATTCTGTTTTAATAAACTGAAATTGCCACAACTTTATTTGTCCTTGCTGTTCTATATTGTCCTCAAATAAATTTTTACATTGTTCTTCACTTCTTATTCCTTACTGTCTAAGGGCATTCTCGTGTCTTAAAATAGTGAGACCACTGCTGATACCTGAACATTTTCACCTATTGCTGAAATTTTCTAGCTTACACCAGTAGGTGGTGGGTGTTTGGTAAATATTTTAAAGGTTATTAGTGAAGCTAATTTGCTGTTATTTAATTCCTTGATCTAATAGATGAGAGAAGAAAAATTCATGATATTCTGTTTACTGCTAGGGATAGCTGGGTGGTTTCTTTTTTGCGGCTTTGTAAACCATTTGTAACATGGCCTAAAATATTTTGGGATAAAAGGTGCTACACCAGCTAATGGGAACATTAAGCAATATGTGTTCCAAAAACAGACCTTATCCACCACTTAAAAATAAATGCAAAGAAAATACTTTGCAAGGATATGAAACATTTAACAGGCCTAAAAATATATTTTTAATAACGGAGTGGCTCATTCTTCTAACAAAATAGGCTTTTGGGTTAATTTTTGGAAGCCTTTCATTTTTATGCAACTGTAATACTCCTCTTCAGACTGTTACATATGCTGATAATAACATCAAAACACCTTTAAAATTCACCTTGTGAAGCATTCATGGAACTTTATTAAATCTAGTACTTGCAGTTTTGTTATTGGTTGAACTAGTGTTTGACTTGTGTTTTCCTTTTATGTTTATTCTCCCACCTAGATGTATCAGTTAGTTTAGTTATACAAAGCCCTGCTGATTTTTGACAAGAAGATACAGCTTTCAACAGCAGTCCAGGGGTTCTGGACTTTTCCCAATGTGGATAGAATTCCAGGGTTCCTGCAGTGCGAGTCTCTTTCATCTTAGAGATATCTCATCTGTGAGTAGATGATATCAAAATGTATGTGTCACATTATATACTGTGATTAATTTCTAGGAGCCTGAAATATCACTCTTGCTGCGCATAAGTTCTGGACCTATGACTTTTGAGTCTGTTCGTGTGAATGGGTCTGTTTTTAATGTACAGTTCGAATGTATGCCTAGAGTAATTAAATGCATATATCTAAGGAAGGGTTTTTTTTTGGTTTTTTTTTTTTTCCAGATTTATATTACTGTTACTTATTTCAAAGCACGCAAGTCATATATGTTCTTATCAGGAAAAGTATAGCAATGAGAAATTTTGCGTTAGTCCTAAACTAGACCTTGAAAATTAAGGGTTAGGGTTTTAAAGTTCTAATATGCATTTCCCGAAAATCAGTATTTTCTCTTTTGAAGGGATTAATGAAATACTTTAAAGCTGCATTTTGTGATGGCCTGCAGCATATTACTGAGGGCTCATTATCTTGTCAAAGCTTGTAAAATACAGACCCTGCAGGAGTGATGTTGTTACTCAGTTAATATGGAGTTAGTCTTTTGTGCATGGTGCTAGGAGGAAAAATGCAGCAGTAGATACAGATGGGGATGAAAATGCTGTGAGACTGTATCCACTGCACTGGTTCCAAATTTGTTTTGGACAAATTGGATTTGTTACTCTTCAGTTTTCCTTCTGAAAACTCTCTTACGACTTTGTCAGCTGAAGTGTTTATTGACTGAGAAGAGCTTGCATTTTAGTGATGGATATGGTGATCCTGGTAAACACTCTGGGGCCTTTGTGATGCAATATGCTGTGTAAGAGTTTGTGTCATTTTATGACAGAGTGGGCAGAAGCTTATTTAAATAAAACGTAGAATAAAAAGCCCACAGTTTCAGCAACCATTAGTTTCGTTAAAGCTAGTACAAAGATAAGAGTTAAATGATTTGTGGATATATACAGGTGTCTTAAAGTAGAAAAGTAACACAGAATCCAGTGCCATTATTGCTGGGACAAGTGCCAGTGTTCTCATTATTTTTAATGACTTCTAAACTGGTCCTTTAGTGACTGATGAGGTAAGCAATTTCAGACAGGAAACATGATATGCTCTGTGCTGGAAGGTGCTGAATGCTCTCAGTTGTTAGGGGCCGTGGCCATGCTCAGGATACTATGAGAGGCAGCAGACAAATTGTAGGTTAAAGGCTACCGTGGCCACTTCTTTAGGATGGGGGCAGACAAAAAGGAAGGTTTCACTGTGTGGTTTAATAGATAGAACAATCTAAATGATAAAAATTGTATGTGATAGCACAGCTTCTGAACAAAGAGCCATCACTGCAGAGCGATAGGCACTAAAGAATACATCTGCAGCTCTTTGGATTTTAGCCTAATATTAAAACAAACAAAACCATCTTCAGCAACTGCATATGTTTATTAAAAAAGATAAGCATCTTATGAAGATACGGAAGTCATTAATAACGGAGTGACGAGTGTGAGAAGCCCTTACCTTAGAAGCGGGTGGCTTGTGGTTCCCAAGTGCCTGATGTTCCACTTCCTCCACTGCCAAATGTGCTGGAGAGCTGTGTCCCTCAGAAATCCCACCAGCACTTGTCTGCTGGTGGGGAAGCAGCACTGGTGTGTCTCCTCCTGCGTAGGAGGGTGTTTACAGCAGCAGCTTCTCCACAAGATCTTGGGGAAGAATCCTAGTTTAAAACATCTCTGACTGCCTGTGCTCCCCTCTCTGGACATTAAGTAAGATATGCAAGACAGGAGTATTAAATGTCTTTTAATGGTGAAAAAAGGATTTCTGCAGGACCTGGGCTCCTGGTTTTCACTCTTTCTGGCACGTATTTTTCTATATTTAAAAAAGGAGGTGAGGCAGCACCTTGGCCACATCTGCCCCAGGCAGAGAGCCCTACTCACCCACCAGCTAGTCTGGGAACAGGGCATCCATTACCCTCCCTTCTGGCTGGGCACATCTGTAGAAATGGTTTCTATTGTGCCCAGTACATTAAAAATGAAAATATTTTCTGCTTTTAAAAGTTGCTGATCAGGACTCCAGACAATGAAAAATATTGCTTGGTGCAGTGCAGGGAAGTTGTGTAGTGCCACTGATTTGATGATGAAACGTCTGCTTTGGAAGTAAGAATTACTGGAAAGATGACCCAGTGATAGTAGACGAATGCACAAATTTGGCAGATTTAAAGCAAACACAAAGCAATATATTTTTAGGGTTTGTTGGTTGTTTCTTTTTTTTTTTTTAAAGGAATAGATTAAATGGTGAAGCTCACTGCCATGTAATACTTGGGAAGCTAAAAATATAAGATTGCAAAGATATTATATTAGTTCATAAAAGATTGTTTGACTGATGGCTATTAAAAATGACAGCTGACATGCACCCCTCATCTTACGAAATGCATGAATCACAGGTTGCTCAAATTTGGAGAAATAAACCAGAGGAAGGCTTGTGCTCTGTGCCTCTCTACTGGTCCTTGGACCTCCATTACTGACCACCACAGAGCCAGGGTACAGTGTTGGCCTTGCCCTGGCGCCAATTTTATATATGCACCTGTGTCCAAGGATTATTTGCAGGGTCAAACGTAGAGGTGAGAAGTTATATTATCTTCTCATTTATATTTCAGCAGGGAGCCTTGCAGATATTGCTAATGTTAACCCAAGCCAGGTGTACGCTGGTGGTCCTGCTTGTTTTCAGGCACCTCAGATGTGGTCACCCTCCAGACAGGATAAATTACGCTGCTCTGCAGACTGGAGAGTAGTCTCTGTAGCTGAGACAACTGTGCAGAGATTTATGGCTAGTGGAAATTTAGGTGAATACTCTACTGTATAAATTTTCACTACCCTCAAGTATAAGTTACTTTAGACACATAGTAACATCTATAATTAAAATGCTCCCTTGAAGTAAATAATTAAATGCGGATTACAATTATGAGCCACAGAGTAACACAGGTGACAGGTTTACCCTAAGTAGGAGAATTAAACTGTAAATTAAAATTAAACTTCTAAATGAAGTTAGAATATTATGTAGGGTAATTATCTAAGAGTAACAGGTTATATCTGTATACTGCATTAATAAATCCTTTCAGAGATCTCTAGAAAACAGATTTTCTACCCTATTGGTTTTATCTGTATTTTTAAAGACTACTTGCTAATCCAAATGGAAACAAAAGCCCAAAGTACATTTTCAATGTTCTTTGCAAAATTGATATTTTATGGGAGAAGTTTAGCTTAAGTAACATTTTCCCTTAGCAAACGCTTTTATTTATTTATTTTTGATGTAGTAGTATATTGAACCCTGTGGGAATGTTTGCTGCTGAAAAGATGCTTGTATGCCTGAGCAGGGCTTGGTTATGGACCCGTTCAATGTTAGAAAAACAAAGTGCCATCTTTACAGCTTTGCACTTGCTGTGTGAGCAATAAACAGTTCTTGTTATTGGCACTTTTGAGCATACCCAAAGATTTAGCACCACAGTACTTAATTATTTTGTGTTTTACATTTGAATTTTTTTCAAATTGTTCCTGTGAGACTTAAAAGACAAGCTTTGTTTTAAAAGAATAAATTTATTCTCCAGGTAAGAAGTGACCTTAGATCTTGGCAGTCCCTGAATCAAGGAGTTAGAAGCTATGCAAAATGTTCTGTAAACAGTAAAAGCGTAGTTTTTTTATCTGTATTTTTTTTTAAGCAGATCAATGTTGTAGAAAATGCTTGTAGGAAACAAAATTTTGGAAAAAACCCTGGTGTTCTAGTCCAAATTCAGAAGACCCTTTTTGAACAACGTGCTGATTTTTAGGGGGGGAAAAAGTTTCTTTTCCAGCAAAACTGTTTTTGAAAAACACTGTAAATTAACGTTTCAGCTAGAAATTAGAAAAATAGGATTGTTGTATCAAAATAGTGAAAACAACGAAATATAAGTTGGCTTTAGACAAAGTGGATTTTAAAAACCACATTTCAGGAGTTCTGAAGGCATCTTTGAGCACTTCTAGTGTTAACTTTAGGAGTTACAGAAGTTTTTTGGCTTTTGGTCCAAGGCCACGTGCGTGACAGGGCGCAGTTGGGGCTGTTGTATGTTGATGGCAAGATTTAGCAAATCCTTACTTGGCTTTGAGGTCCTTCCTTACGTAGATAGTCTTAGTTCATCGAGTTATTTTTGTGAATAAGAACGTTCTGAACGTGTGAAGGATCTACACGCTTAGATCCTCAGTGGGTTATTGATGTGTAACCTCACTGTTTGTGGTCATTGCAAAGCCCAGCCAAGCAAGGTAGGGCCTTCTTGAGCAAGATGCACTATGGTGGCTTCCTGGTATATTAGCAACTTTGCTGTTGTTGTTTGTGGCAAATGTAGAGCTGCTTAGATAATTCTTTATGATACGCTACACTTGCATGGTGTGTGTTTTTTTTATTTAAACTTTTATTAAAGTAAATAATCAAATTCTGGAATGATTAAAAACTAAATTAGATTCTGATTAGAGTCATTCTATATCCTTTGATAACCTGACAATTTGAATCAAGCCAGCCTGCTAAATCAGAGCATCAAAACATCACAGAATGTTTTTCATATTTTACTAGGTCCTTTAATGCTGTAATTTTTAATCTCTGCTTCTAATATTACATTTTACTCAATTTATTAAGACGACAAACAAGAAACTGATTTTAGTATCTTTGTTACTCTTAATTCAGAGAAAAAGGAACTGATTTTTTTTCAGCTTTGAATGTACAATCTTAAAGCCTGGAACAGTTTGAATTGCTTTTGAGATACTGTACTCTGTTTAGTAAAATATTTAGTGCTATTATGATAGTGTAAACCATTAGACTGCAATTACACTAACACAGCACAGAGACTAATAGTTCTGCTGGAACACAACAGTGATGCATGATTGCCCCATTAGGATCAGAAGTCTTGAAGCACTGAGGTTATTAAAAAAAATTAATCACTGTTACAGCCTTGATTTTTCTAGATTGTAATAAAAATGTCTTAGTTGTGGATATAACTACTACTGTGTCAAACTCTTAAAGAAGTATTAAAAAAAAAAAAATTCCAGTTAGGATTTTTTGGATTATGATTGTGATCTCTTTTGCCTTACTGCAGCTGGAAGTCCAGACTTTCATCTATATTTTCCCAAAAGTATAATTTAGGCAGGTTGTACTGAGGTGTATTCTCAGGACTTAAATGGGGCTGCTATTACAGGTATGTATAAAAGCAGTGTTGTAAAGTTTGGGAAGCATTTTATGTCATTGCTGTCTAAATATTGTTTTCAAAATACCCATACACCAAATATATTCACATAATTTTGAAGACAAGTATAGATGAAAAGTAGGAGGAAATATTTTGCTTTTTTTTTTACTACCTTGTTTAGCTTTTTAAGTATTTAATAAGAGAGTTTGTATACACAGTCAAGTTTTCACAGCAATAGGGAGGTAAGAAGCATTTTGAAAATAAAAAGGAGAGGTAAATTTTTAAGAATGGCATCAGGCACTTACGAGCTGCATTAACACTGGTAATAACACCTAACTATTAAAAAAGAAAACCGTTTTCATCTGAAATTGCTAGCATTCCTTTACATTTGTCCATGTGGGTGTCGGTAGCATATCTGCCTATGCTTAATATAATCAGAGACTGCAAAATGACTGAACTAGTCACCACCGAGCTAATTGCTGGGGACTCAAAACTGCAGGTATTTGAAGATAATTCTCTCTCCAGCAATCCATACACTAAAAAAATAAAGCAGAAAGAAATCACTCTCAGCTGACAAATTCATCTGAGAAACTCATTTAAAAGTTTAAAAAGAATTAATTTCTGAGGGTGAAAAAGGAAGGCTGAGCTTTGGACTCAGAATTATTTGCGTGTACTTCAAAAGCAGGACGAGAATGAGTTTTGCCTATGGTGACACTCGAGTGGTCCTGGGCTTAGCCTGGCTTTGCAGGGATGGGTGGAGAGTGAGAAAGAAGAACAGGTTGAAAGAGTGAAGAGAAAGGAGGAAAAGGAGAGTGTGTGCAATACAGGCAGAAACAGTGCTGTTTCTTACCTGAAGAGATTCCTTGTCATGACTGGTGGAATAACAAAAACTTTAGCCTTTTGACAATCAGTGCTATCCGTGGTGGATGGTTGCTTTTGTTTCTCTTAGTTTGGTTGACTTCTCTTTCACGTTCACATTAATTTAGGTCACTGAAAATTATCTTTAAATTTAGACTGATTCCATGATAATTTAGCTTGCATTCTCTGAAATGGTTAAAACATAGAACATGTGAGCTATCTGCATCTGCAATTAACCCCACGCTTAATTTATGCTAAAATAACTCTTAAAAGACTGCGTTAGTGAGAAAGGGGTGTATTTTAATGCAGAGTTAACAAATATGACTCAGGAGTAGGAATTATTGCTTTAGAGAAATGATACCATTTAAAGGAGGCACTTGAAAACACATTAAAATGTCTTTCATGTCATGAATTCTTCGAATTGTGTCTGTTAGCTTGAAAGCAGTGTGTTAGAAGTTAGTTTGTATGCAGTATTTTATAGCAGTGACTTGGACCATATATGAGGGTGTTCTGGTGTGGAGGTATCTTTGAAGTAATGCAGAAATGACCATGAGCCTCTGACAATCAGGGTCACATCACAGTCCCTGGGCTTGGACTAGCAGTTGGCCACACCCACCAAGCATCTCTGGCCTTGGGACTCTGCTGACTTCCACAGAGGACAGATCTACAGCTGTACATCTGCTTCAGTACGACCAGTTTTTTAATGCCTACAGACTGGAGTATTCTTGATTCTGGTTCTGCAAAACATGTGAGGCTAGTAAAAAAAAAAAAAAGGAATTGGAAATATGGGAATGACAATATTGAAGGATCCTGCATCAAAGAGCTGGAAAACTTCAGTCTCTTCCTCCACAAATTCTATTTAAAGAGTCCTAGGCTGAGTACCTCTGCATTTACAACACACAGACTCGTGATACTCTCTGTGTGTTTTAGAGGCAAGTTGGAGGTTATCTTTCCCCTTATTTGGCATACTTTCTAACAAGGCTTACCTACCTTTGTGCAATTGTCTCTTACCTAGATAATCGGGAAGAACTGCTATATAAAATGAAACAAAAATAGTCCTGTATAAAATGCTTTAAGTTGTGTATTAGCAAATGAATGTAAGAGTCTAGTCCAGCCTTTTAGGGCAAATCTGGTTCCTTCTGTGTACTCTGTAGAAGTGCTGATAACAAGTTTATTTCAAGTGAAGCTTGGAGTGAATCTGTACTTTGGCAAGTGGCTCTAGATGTCTGTGCACTGGCTTTTGCTGCGTCCTGTAGCTATTGCTGGGTTTTTGAAGCTCTTTTCTTAACTGGCCTGTTACTCTGAAGCTTGATCTTTTGTGGTGCTCTTACAGGTTCTGCCCCACCGCTTTGTTTTCTAGAGGAGTGAGGTGGATATGGCCACACTGGTGTCTCCAGGGCACTCGCTGACTGTTAAATGTGTTGCATTTCAACCACGTTTGATGATGTGGGGCAGAGCTTCTAAGACACGAAGTTTCTTGAAGCACAGCTGCATAAATACTGCCTAATTGCTCTGCTTTACTGAACATTAGGAAGATGTTACACCTGCCTGACGGGAAAGCTTTGTTAAGACATCAGAAAAACCTCAGAGCTGACATGAAGCCCTAGGCAGCCCAGCTGTTAGTGATGCTGCTGAGGAGCCACTGGCTGCTCCCATGCTGCTGGTGCTTGCCCTTGGCTGGGCTGTGCACTGGCCTGGTCTTAGGGCTGCAGAGGGTCTCAAAACTTCTTCTCATTTATCGGCTGCACCTCTGTGTTCCTGTCTGTATGCGAGGTCTCCTTCCCAGCCTGCACACCATACATCTATGCCCTGTGTCCCTGGCGTACCTCCATGTGCTTTGCTGATGTCTTGTACTAGCAGAGCTAATCTTAGCACTGTCTGTCTTGATTCCAGATTAAAACAGTTAGCTAGTTAGGATTTTTAAGTACTTTGCCTTGTTTTTTTCTCAAATACCAGCTGTCAGAAGCCCACATAGGTCTCATGAAACAGATGCAGTTTTTGAATGGATTAAAATGAAGAAGGGAGAGACATTTGGTAAATATTAATTGACAGGCACTCTGAATAAGGACAGAAGACAAAATGGAACAAAAAGTAAGTTTGGGACTGAATTCCAAATGGGATTTTAAAAAAAAAATTGTTGTGTTTTTTTTTTTTTAAGGTAAAGGAAATGGGATACATATACCTGATTCTGTTACTGTGGAGCCCTTCATGAGGCTGTATGCCTTTGAGCATTTGTTAACTAATTGTGTGGCACCTCACAGTCATTATCTTTTTCATCAGCGTTATTCTTGGTTTTTATTCCTTCTATGTCTTCTAATATTTGAATGAAGTATTAAAATGCTAACACAGGAAATAAACATGGAGATGCTTTTTTTTCTCCAAGTAACATGCATTGCACAAAGCATATGGGAGAAGTATTGAACATGAAATGAATACAGGAGTCCTCAGCCCATTTTAAATGCTACCTTGGTTTTATAAGAACTATATTAGAGTCTCCCAGTCTATGCACCTACCTTACAAGAAATTTGTAAGATTTGTAGATGAAATTTCATGGATGTAGGTAAAGCAAGGAAAATGTCCCTTCATTCTCTAATGATGCTGAACAGACAGGAAAAAAAAAGTTACTTATGCTACCTGGTGCATTACTACACATTTTCCAGTGCCATTTTTGTTTATTACTGACTGAATAGGAACTTTAACATTGGAAAGAAGAACTCTTTGTGTCCTGACAGCAAGAAGGATACAGATTGCATCAGCCTCTTTCCCCCTTGTGACTTTTCTTCATTTGCGGACTAAATCCTCCGGTATTTGCGTGCTCAGAGTTTCACAGGGAGCACTTCAACACAATGTGCCTGCTTTGGGGAGTGGGAGGAATGGCGCACGTCGAACAAGCGTCCTTGAGGCAGAGAACAACAGGAAGGCACATTGCTGCGCCTCTTCCTTTATTGATGCGGACGGAGTGCAAGGTAACCTGTGCCGGGGTCTGTCGTGGGAGAAGGCACTGTGGTGTCACAGAGCTCTGAAAGTTCAATAAAAACAGTGAAAGACGTGCAGCTTCTCTGTCTCTGCATAATGGCAACTCTTTTATTTCTTTTTCTTTTTTGTTTTACACTGCTTGGATGCTCAGTCATCCTGGGATTTAGTGAAGGACATGGATAACAAGTGCTTTTGCTGTACCTACTTCCTGCTGATAGTCTGGAAATGGAGCAAGTCAGAGAGAAATGTAGCTTTTTGGATCATTAAAAATCCATTTTCATTAAAAGCCAAGTATTGCGGTGACATATTTATACATTCATCCCCTGTCTGTCTATGCCTTACAGATAGAGTGAAAAGAGAGCCTTTTCATAACCATTTTAAAGCCTAAATGAAAGAAAAGTGTTCTATTTACCTTGAATTACTTACATGGCGTACTTGTTTGCTTTTTTCACACTGTATTGAATGGCAATTACTCTGCATTCTTTCTTTACCACCAGTTCCTTTTGTCCTAGTATCTATCATTTGTTTTTATCTATGTCTTCCACCTATCTGTCTATTTCCTCTTTGTGCTTAGAGTTGGTTGCAAATTATATTTGTGATGCAGGGAGCTTTCAATCTGACTGCGTTGATATTATTTTATGCAACCATGACTACTGTAAAAATTGGCTTTACTGCCTCTTTTGTGTTATTGATTCAAGCCCATTTCAGAATTAACTTGTTTGGAATGATCTGGCAATGTTGTGTGCCCCAGGTTCTCTCAGAAAATATTCATATCTCATAACTAAATGCAATAAAATGTTCAAATATATCTAAACACAGTTATATTTTGAATTTAGATGAAAACCTTATGGAGTCAATCAAATATACAAGACGTGTAAGCTTTAGTTCTAGGCTTACAGGTACTGTATTGCAGGAAAAAAAAAGTATTCAGAGACCAAGTTTTTCCTAGAGGTCTGTCCCTTATGTACGCTTTATGAAATGCCTAATCGCATCATTCGTGTTTCCATCTTGAATTGGATGGACATAATTTTGACATTTTGACTGTAGGACTGTATCTGTAATTTGAGATTATTGCTTTAATTCATTCAGGGATTTGGTCTTTTGAATCTTTAGTGTTATATTTGTCCTCATGGTTAGGTAGAAATATTTGTGTGCTGACAGTCAGTGGAAAGTTATCTACAAAAATAAATCTTCCCCCATTAATGGCTTGACTGGTCAATTTTGACCTTTCTGTTACAAACAGAGAAAATCAAGTACTAATGAAACAAGGAAGTTTATAATGCGCCTTAACGTCTTAAAATTCCCAGATGTTAGAAATCGTTCACTAACATCAGATCCCAGTCCCAAATATCTTTAACGGCCAATAAAACCGGTCATACCCTGAAACACTCACCTCTGATTAGAATGGTTTTCAGGTACTCAAAAATGTGAGCGGGCTCTGAATGACCCAATAATTTTGGCCTTTCTGTTTCACAGCTATGCAGACTCCTCTGCCCAGACACCAGCGAGGATGACAGCCCCTCCTGAGCTGCAGATTTCAGAAGTGGTAGCGTGCCTTGGGCTGGTGACGGAGACCAGGGAGTCTCCTGGCACCTGCGCAGCTCCGACCCACCTCTCTGCTGCCGCTCACTGCCCTGGCCCCAGGGGAGGCCCAGGCTGTACTTCACTCTAGGAGGGGATCCGGTTTTTTTTGGCTGGTGGAAAAAAAAGCTGTATGCCAGCTACTCTTTAAAATGTTTTGACCATCATGGATGTGGAATACCAATTCTTTCTTTTTGTTTCCCTTCATAGTTTTTTTTTTTTTTTTTCCTGACTGGTCTCTCTTAGTTCTTTACTAATCTTTTTATTGTCTTTCAGAGCACAGAGCCTTTCTTGAGTGTGTGTATTAAATGTGTGGAGAGGGGGAAAAAAAAAGCTACCCAGCGTGAGTACAAAACAGATGCATGTATATCCTGAGATGAGTGCATTATGGATAAAGAACTATTATCATTCTTCCCACATTCGCGTTTCCGTCTACTTAGGAGATATATACGTGTTCCTCGTTAGCAATGATCTTATAATGCAAAAGCTAAAGTTTTCATATTGGAGGAAACATATATTGTTAAATGAGCTGAGAACATTCTCCCAAGGGTTAGCATTTCTCTTGTACGTGTGAAATCCTACTGAAATAAATGGCCCTATTATTTTAATTGGATCTTTTGGTATTAGACCATCTTTCTTTGTACCGCAGTTAAGAACCTTCTTTTTCTTCCTTCCATGAAAATGTGAAATGAACAAACACAGGCAATGCATTAAAACATTTATGACTTCAGCAGTAGAAGACTATACCAATATAGATAGATGCACATACACATATATAAATTAAATTCATATTTTATGATATATCCTTCCATTCTCTCTGAAAATACACAAATAGGGATTTGGCTTCTAAAGTAGGTATGATTAAAATTTTGCCTTGTCCCTTTGACTAATACCTTGCTTACAATACTAATAATGACGAAGGCGCTTTAAAAAACAAGCAAAAAGGTACTATTCTTTAATCAAAACATAACAGAATTTTTTTAGGAAGGATTTTATTTGTTTAATGCATGAATACGTGGACCCTAACACTTCTAAGTTCTGAATAGACTTCAGTTCTCCAAATGCTTGGACTATGTGCTTAATTTACTGATGAGTGAGGGATTATACAATATAATAGATTAAACTTCTCTGGACCATTGTATTCTGTTTGTAGAAGATCACAGAAGTGAGTGAGGAACTCTGTTTATCATATTGCCATCAAAAGCACAATAAAGTAGAAAATTTTCTGTGAACATAGGCTTGAAAACTAATTTGTTGGTATGTTTGTTTCCTCTCTTTTCTGCAGCTGTTCAATTACGAACTATTACTGCTGGTCAGAAAACCAAATCTATTCTCTAGGGTAGCTACATTGTACTTCAATGTTTGAAGATTTGGTTTCTTTTATAATTGGAATGAAATATTGATTTTTTTTTTTAAGGAATTCTCCCACTCCTCCATCTGAATAATAGCTGAACTTGCTCGTGTATGTATGCACTGTGTTTACTCTACAGATACAGTAATGATACAAATCTGAAAACAATTAATTGCAATTACAGAGGCAAAACAATTTTTAAAAATAACAATAAAAGATCAAGTAATGATTTGTTATGAGCAAAACGAGAAAGTTGTAGAGTTTATTGGATTTTCTTGTTTGCTTTTTACCACGTCTGTTTAAGTTTTGTAGGAACAAATAAACTTCGAGGGGAAAAAATGCTTGTAGGCTAACTGGTTACTAAAACCTGGATAACAGCTCTTTAGAAGTCACCAAATATTGCTGTTTAACCCTTTACTAAGGGAGGATCCTGTGGCCATGGGTGGGACAAGGTCGGCTGAGCTCAGCTTCAGCAGCTCTGGTGCAACATAGGGGTCTTTGCAGGCTGGAATGTCTCCCAGGCGCAGCTTGCGAAGGGATGCTCCAGTTATTATCATTGCCTGCACACCTAACTAAATACCTACTGGTCATCTGTTTATTACCGAGGAGAAGAAAATACACCTGAAGTGACAAGCAGTGAATTGTCGCATTTTGGGAGTTCTTCCCCTCAGTGGAAATGATGGATTTTTGCTTTTCATCCCTCCATACAGAACAATCTGCGATTTTGAGCAAATCAACGGGATAACTTGCCACTTACAAAGTAGGTCAGTGTTGCTCTAAGCATAAATTGGAGTAGCTTCCTGGGAATTAGTGCTGCTTTCCCTGTTTGCTTCACCGATAGATTGTTCCAGTGCGTGTCAGCCTTCTGTTGGGTGCTGCCTTCTCTGTGTGCCAAGGGCTGCCTGGCTCAGGGCCGCGCTGCCAAAGCACAGGGTGCCTCGCGGCGCCGAAACCTTGGCATGGCACAGCAGAGCAAACAGCGTCCTGCAGCTGTTTCCATAACAACACATTTGGGAGAAAAATAAATATTTGCTCCGCTTTCACAATTGTCATTTTGCTAAGAATTAATTGATGTTCACGCTTTTCCACCCTGTTTGTGTTTGAAAAGCATTTTAGGAATGACCCAGAAGTGTTTACGGGACAATGAAGCGTCTGGGACTATTGCAGTGGACTGTGCCCTACCATGGATACGGGCTGGTGAGAAGCAGGAGCTGGTAAAAAAACTCCGTGATTTTGGTTAAATGGCACATCAGATCCTGGTATCTCTGTAGAGCAGTCTGGGAGCAACGAACATTGTGGCTGGTGGGAGAGCAGGGCAGGAAGGGGCTGTGAGATGGGTAGAGCTTCAGGTGGCCCTTTGCTGATGTCCTCTGCCACCAAATCCAGCTCTTGGATGTCTTCCAGCCTGACACCCCAAATAGCATAGTGACCAATGTCAATCCTCACAAGTCCCAAGAGTGGGAAATGTACTGTGGTAGTCCTGTAAAAACAAGCACACGCTTGGCTATATATTTTGTAATTTTTGGCTGTTTTGGAACGGATAGTCACGGATAAATGTGTAAAGGATGGTTACTAAAAACTGTGGATTCTGATTTTTAACAAATCAGTTGTTTCAAAATTCCTGGAATTCAACCAGTGATACAATTGTTCAGATTGATAAATAATTTTGGAGTATTTATCGTTAGATTTTTGGTGGAGGAAAGTTTTCACAAGAGGTGAAGGAAATTTCACAAGAGGTGGAGGAAAGTTTCCACTGGTGGAGGAAATTTCTGGATAGTTGGCACTGGTTTTCTATCTGAGATGTAAGCCTGTGTGAATAAAGACTTGTAGAAAGCAGGCCAGAAGTTCAGCCATGGCAGCATTAACAACTGTGGTAACTACTATCTTGGAGCATGTTATTAGTTTAGCCGTATTTTCTTACCTTGATCTATTCTGCTAGTGGGGTACACTGATACCACTCAAAGCCAAAATGTGTTTTCCTGCTCTGTTTGGACTCTTTTGTATTGTGCCCACCAGTACGGCATCCGTGCGCCGTAAACACCGCGACGAGCATCTGTCTTTTGTCACAGTAAGCGAAGCCAATGCTTGTCACCAATGTAAATACGGAACCAAACCCAACACAATTACCCACACAAGACCTTTTGACAGAACTGAGTGCTGCTGCAGTTGTTATTGCATCCCGTTAAAAGCAGGGATTGCTGAAGTGTTTGAGTCCTTGTGTAGATGTGGTTCATCTCTCAAGCATTATGACAAGTCTCTTACCTATCAGCTGTTAATCCAGATTGACAGAGTACAAGAGCAGCTCTAGAGCAAAACTTCAGCCCTAGGGGACCAGGAACAGTTGAGCTGACCCTTGCTACAAGCAGTAGTATTTTGCCACTAGTTTAAGAGAAGAAAAATGTGTAAACTGGAGAAAGAATAGGTGACTGTAGAAAAATAGTCCCATTTTTAAAAAGTGGAGCTTTACAGTCCATCTGTGTTTACACTGAATAGGTGATTTATGTAAAGATCGAAGGAAAAGATTTCCTGCCTGCACCTTTCCTGGTGCATACTGTGCAGATATTTCTGAAGACGGTCTGAGACATTCATGTAATTTGATATACACAATGAGCTAAGTAAATACTGACCAGCTGAGGAAGGTGAATGAAAAGGGCACAGATCAATTTGATAATGATTAATTTGCTTAATGTCAGTCTTGTACTTTTACATTTGTTCATAGAGAATTTTTCAATTACGTTAGGATTGGCTGCAAGAACTCTAGGATTAGAGAAGATGTATTGGAATTGATGCACGTGGGCCATCTTTTCCTCTTGTTTCTGCATATCATATGTTTTATATAGACTGAGCCTGCAACAAACTTAACTGTGCTTGATCTGGGAGGGGTCTCTTTGCATATGGTTGAAACAATATGGAAGAATGCTATGCAATTAGACTGGTAAATCAATATGTTGATACAATATAGTGAGATGACATAATGTGCATCTTGCTAGAACCTAAACATGGCTTCTTTAGCACCCAATGGCTCTATCAACTGAACAAAAGAGTTCTTTATTTAACAGTTAGTCTGCTATTTGTATTGCTAGTCTAACCACTAGAGACAAACAAGGCCATGTACCTAAGCTAGTAGACATTGAATATTGACTTCAATATTGATATAGTTGGTGGTTGGGGGTTTTGTGGCCCTTTTTATACTTGTGTTTTAATTTAACAAATTAGGAAGAAGAGGATATTTGCATCCTTTCAGGGCTTATTATGAACATGAGCATGGAGTCAAATGGGAGTATCAATAAAGAGTGATCAGTGCTGGATGTGCAACAGAATGGGGATGGGAGCTGAAGAGCAGTACAGTTTACTTTGCAAAATGGAATGGATGTAAGAGCAGTAATGAATTCTCATGGTGAAGTGTTTCGGGACACATTTGAAACCTGTCCTGCAAATATGCTCCTTCCAAAAAGTCTTTGATAAATGAGTAATGTTATATTCCTAGACCAGCTGCAGACATGATACTCTTTGTTCTTTACGTGTATCCATGCCAAATTTTTCCCTGATTCTCATCTGTGTCTTTATCTGCCTTTTGATGTAGTATGTTGAAAATTCCCATTATGAATAGTGTAGGCACTGGATAAGGTCAGAACAGGAGGAGAGAGGCATTACAGTAGGGTGCCTGTAGAATCACAGAATAACGGAATGTTAGGGGTTGGAAGGGACCTCCGGGGATCATCTAGTCCAATCCCTCTGCTAAAGCCGGTTTGCCTAGAGCAGGTTACACAGGAACGTGTCCAGGCAGGTTTTGAAAGTCTCCAGAGAAAGAGACTCCACAATCCTCTGGGCAGCCTGTCCCAGTGCTCCGTCACCCTCCCAGTATTCCTGATATATTACTTAACTATTCCACATCACACAGTGAGAGCTTTGCTCTTGGCTTAAAAGGGAACGGGATGGATTTCTGAGCACAGGGTTTCAACTAAGCTGAGATGTTCGTAGTTCTTGAAGAACTGCTGAGGAAAAGGTGGGAGCTTTGCTCTCCCAGGCCTTCTCTGTACTCAGAGCTGACCCAGCAGCAGCTTTCTATTTTTTCCACTAAAATTCATGGATGGAGAAAACTCTGCACATGGCACATGTGCAGGTGAGAGGGCTGTGGAGAGATGTGATGGAGGCAATTCTGTAGGAGAGCACTGCTTTTCAGGAAACCTGGCTCCGCTTCACCTGGGATGCCATGGGCTGCCAAAGCATAATGGCAGTGCAGGGGAGGTGGTTTCAATTTCTGCGGAAACAGATAAATAAATGGTGTAATTATCTGATTATTATTTTTTTTTTTAGCAGTACATTGGCTGTGTGAATAGCTGTTAGAGGTATAGAGCCTATTCATTTCCCTTACTGCAAGTACACTTTGGAAAATTAATAGAGAGTAAGTAAAGCAGCAGCTCCCAGGAAAACGTGAGAAGAAACGAAGGGTATCCTTTAAAGCAAAATGTTGATGCTAATAGTATTTGCAATATGCATTAGATGAACTTACACATGTATGTAATATGAAAAAAAAAGGTTTTTTGTGAATACTTCTTTTGTGACTGTACTGTCTTTTGCTTTATTTTCCTTTTAACTTTCCAAAGAAGTACCTACTTTCAAATGGGGACCTCTAAACAGTGCTAGACTGGGGGATGTCCAAGCTTGCTACATGGAATTGCTGTTCACTTTTGCTGATTCTAATTTCTGAACACAGGATTTGCAGTCTTCTACTTGAAATAGTCTCTTAAAATAAAACCCTCTGTGAAATAACTTCCTTTTTATGCCTAGTGTTTATGCTTAGAAGCACATCCCAGCCTATCCCAGACATAGTTAAGACAATAATTTAATGAGCCAGACTTCCAGCCCCAAAGCAGAAGGATACTACTAGCAGGTTTATATTTTATGATATCATAGAATCATAGAATGATTTGGGTTGGAAGGGGATCTCAAAGGTCCTCTAGTTCCAACACCTCCTGCCATGGCCCATGACTTGTTTTTAACTTGAAAGTGCCCTCAAAAAATCCTATATCTTGTTCACTAGTGATTTTGTTCCATTGTGGAATGTCATTTTCCTCTTTCTGACCCCTTTTCCCACTCTTCCTCTTCTTTCTTTGCTCTGTTCTACACCTTTTAAAATATTTTGTATAGATGTCCCTCCCCCGTGACATTTTTACCATTTTAAATCATAAAATAAGGCCTCTCTTCTGCAGCTGCGACCCCATCCCCTGCTGCACCAAATTGACACTTCTGTGAGCAGTGGCTCCCGTCAGTCACTTGAAGGCTGCTGCTTTCACAAGTGTTGATTTAGTGCAGCAGGGGATGATGTGCCAGCTGTAAATCAGACAATAATAATAATAATAAAACCCTATGAAAAGTCTTATAATAAGAGCTGGGGAAAAAAGGGGTGGGGAGAAAAGGTGGGAAGGAGAGAAGGGTAGGAAGAGACAAGGCAGGGGAAGGAAGGGGAGCAGGGGTCACTGCAGGGCTGTGGGACACCCCACTGTGCTGCCCAAGGGCAGCAGGGTAAGTGGGAGAGAGGCCCATGAGCAAGTGTTTTTCCTCTTCCCCAGTCTCACTGCTTACGAGAAACCCTTGTGACACATAGGGCAGAGCTGCAGTGCCTCAGTGCACTAAAGTTTTGTGTTTCTGTCAAACTGGAGTCATTTTGGGATAAAATCCTGGTGGCAGAGGTTGGAGGATTTAAAATGTGACTAAAGGGAGTGAGGGGCACCTTACTCTAGCGTTACTTAACGTTTGGAAAACACAACTTTTGGTGACCAAGATATTTGATATTTTCATTCTTAAGTGACATATTGTATGCCATGGGTGTACAGGCTGAATTTATTAGAAGTACACAAAGAGCTTGAGAGTCCCTTCTAAACCAGCCCTGATTTACCCTCAGTAATGTCCCTAGAGGAAATAGTTTACTACTTATTGATGTCAAAGTATTTAATAAGAAGTTTTGTTTCTGCTGTAGAACTAGTAGGATTCCTTAAAGCTTCTGATGGGAGTTTACAACTATATTGATGTCAAAGTATTTAATAAGAAGTTCTAATTTTGCTATAGAACTAGTAGGATTCCTTAAAGCTTCCGATGGGCTAACATTTTTCTAATGCAGTCTACAAGCTCTTGGAATAATATCTGTTCATCCCTATTGATTTATTCTTGCTGAGTTCCTCAGGTATTTTCATCAGGGAAGCAAAGCCCTGGCTTTCCATTCACTCATGGATTGTGGCAGGTGACAGTAATTTCTGCTCAGGGACTGTGTCCGTAGAGATACCAGTGTGGCCACAGTGATGCGCCAATGTAGCACATCTGCATGGAACAAGGTCTGCTCAGGCTGCTGAATTGAGAGAGGCTCTTACCATACCTTTTATATCTGTTGCTCTTGGAGCAGACCTTCAGCAGTCACCAAAAAAAAGGAGAAACAATCCTTTTTGATCCAAAATGACAAGGTCCTGACGTTTTGTTTTGGCAAAAAATGGTTTTAAAAAAATTGTAGGTTATATATAAGGATGACTTTTTAAAAAAAATTTTCATTCTCAGCCACTGACCCATCAAATTGATTACTTCCGTGGCCCTAATACTTGGCTATCCATCAGTGATCTGGAGCAGTGAATGAAATACACTATGTGCTAAATATTAATATTGGTAGTGACATAAATGTATGATAAGACAGTATGATTCCAAGGTTGACATGCAGAACATAATTCAGAGCATACTTCCCAAAGTAAGTTCAGTATCTTTTTTTTTTATGTGTACAAGTCAATAGGACAGACTGTAATATTCATTAACACTCTTGAGTGTCAGGTGGGCTAAGCTAAATAGGAATTAGTGCAGTAAGATGTCTGGTTTTGACCAGTGATCAAGATAGTATCTCTCAACTAATGTAGTCTGTCCTTGTCAGTGGAGACTTGAAAGCTGCCAATATGTGTGTAACAAACATTATTGTTTGTTTAAATTTGATTATACACGACATTTGCCAGGTTTGTGATGAGAATGTGGAAATGTTCGGAGACTCTTGGGAAGCTCTTTTGTTATAAATTTATTTTAGACTATAGGTTTGGGTTGTCTTTAGTGAGAAATGAGGACATACTTAAAATTACTTGAAAACTGGTAGATGGAAATAATATTTGACATGTCTTGGGAAAAATTTCTATTGTCTAAAAAGTATTTGCTTTTCAGCATTTAAAGAGATACGTTGCAATAGGCTTTCACGATGATCACCTTTGTAATCTTGTTGTTCATCATATTAATTGAAGAAGCTCCTTTCCGATAACCTTTGGCTGTTCGGGATGTGTTCCCAAAACATCAAAGGCTGAAGAAACTTAGAAAGAGAAAAGACATAATAGATCATATTTTTCTGCCAATATGGGATTATTTTGTAGAGAATATTTTTTAGTGTTAGGTCAACTTTAGTTTTTAAAATCCCAAGTGAAAGCTTCTATATCTCTCCTTTGGAGACTATTTCCTAGGCTAATACATCTCGCTGTCAGGAAGATTTTCCTGATACTCTATTGAGCTTAAGCTTTTTCTTTCCATTATTTCTAGTTATACCCTTTTCCCCTGATGGCTTTACACACTTCAAATATTTATAGATTATTATAGTTTTCCCTTAAGTGGTTGTTCTTGAAACTTTCTTCAGTTCATCAACATCGTTTTGGTTTTGAAAAATTCACCTAAGACCTTCTAGGCTGAGAACCACATTTACAATCAAACCAAACTATAGTCAGATGCTCACCACAGCATTTTCTTCAGGTCCTTTCTCAGGGTCCAACAAACATAAGAGATTCTAGCTAAGAGAAATCTGATAAGTAGAACATTTTGATCAGTGATTTGAGAAAAGTCCTTTTGCTTTCTTTCTGCTTCTCGATGCACAGGTCTTCTGGCCATAGTGAATTGGGACCCCTGACTGCTGCTTGGCTCTTCATCTCCCACCTCCTGGTGCTACGCTCCACAGAAAGCCTGCATCCTTCATAGTCTTTGCGCGTCGTGTGTATTTTACACAAAATTAACCTCATTCTTGTGAAGTGCAGCTGCTCTGGTCAGGGTTCAGGATATTTCCAGGGAAGCAGAGGCAAGAGGACTGTTATGTTCTACTCTAGTCCGAGGTCTGGTTTGGAAGTCTGGGTTGAATTTTAACTCCTTATTTAGGAGAAAGTAAAATATGTCCATGCAAGCAAATGCAGAGAGCTGCAACAAGTTCTCAGGTGGATTTATTGCCATGGACCAGTCCAGTGTTTGCATAGTTCAGGATTGCAGAGGAGGGGCCAGCCGGTTCCAGCTCTGAATGCAGGCAAGCCGATTGAGAGACAGACTCTGCTTTTCTGGGCTTCCTTCCCCTGCCACAGAAGGGAAGCAATAGCAGTCTCCTGCTGCATGCTGGTGGATACTGGTGCTATATAGCACATCTACTGTAGGCAGCTGGAAAAAAATATTTTCAGTTTAATGTAACTTAGATTATTATCTTCAGTGATGAGTGTTCTGGCTTGCAGAAAAGGGCAAGGAACGGAAATGGCTTACGTGGTATTCACCTGTCATTTCCACCTTGGTTTTTTAAGGAAATGCCATCAGTCACCCTTTGCTAAGTAATTTTGAATACAATGGACACTTTCACAGCTGTGACTAGAGGTGGTAGAGGTCCCAAAGTTACCATCATCCCAAAATGGCCCTGCGTGGTGGCTTTGAAATCAGCTGGGGCACTTTGGGTGTCCTGTCTGGCAAGTATGATGTGCACCTGAGGGCATCATGGCTGGGTAGCCCTGTAATCTGGTTTGAGTTAGAACAGAACTAATTCTGTCTGGTTATTTTTACTTTTCAGCTCAGTCTCTTCTAACTGCACTTTCTGAAGTTAATGGCGTATTTTTGCAGACAGTGTCTGCTTCTAGCAGTGAATAATGCTCAATGTTTAGAGTTACTACCAAGGACTAGTGTGCAGACCAAGGCCACTGCTAAGTCTTGTGTACCACATTGCGGGGTAAAAGGCCGCGTCTGCGGGGAGGAGTAGCTGGGACAGTTAAGGACGAGACAGGTGACCCTAAACCAACCAACAAGTATTGCATCCCATATACCTTGTATACAATATAGAGCTGAGGGCTCATGAGGGTGAAGCCCTCTCCTTTCAGTGGTCACTGTCCTAGGAGGACTCCTGTTCTGTCTTTAATCCCGATCCATGTGTTACTGAATCCAGTTCCAGAACCCAGCTCCTGAGTCCAGTCTGGGGCTTTCCCAGTGCCTGCTCCACAGCATCAGTGGTGATGGTGATGTAAATGCCATCAAGAGGTTGGGTTTGATACTGGTTTTGCGTATGTTTGTATATATTCTATTTTATTATTACTATTTTCATGAAAGCTGTTTTAGTTTTCTAATCCCTAAATCTCTCTCCCTTATTCCCCTTCTCTTCCCCTCTGGGGAGTGAGAGGGATTAACAGAGAGCATCTGTTATAGTCTAGTGAATGGCCTTGACCCTAAACACTGACACACTAGAGCAGCTGAGGAAGGGTTTGGACAGACAGTGTGGGAAGGAGGGCATGGTAGGGAGTTTGGGCACTTGTGGGTGAGTCACAAGGCAGAAAGTAGTGCTTTTCTGCTCAAGGAATGTTAGCCTTTCCCAAGGATTTTTCAGACTATTAGACACCCAGCGCTTGTCTAATTGTTCTTTCAGAATCAATACTTAAGCACACATTGATTTCTGCTGACGTGCAATGCTTGGGATTCCAGCTGTATTTCTGGATTGAGATCTCCACATTACACAGAGGCTTACCTGCCACAGCCATCTGCTGCTTTCCTGAAGTTTTGAGCAGAGTTTTCCTGAGAAGCATGCAGGGTGGAAACACCACTCCGGGTGCCCTCATTGTCTTTGTAGGTGCTACTAGCTACTAGGCCACTGTTCCTCCATCCGTTTCACATAGAAAGGCCGTGCCTTTTATGCTTATTCCCAGGTCTCTCAGAATAGCAACTTTCTGATATCCCCTTCCTTTTACCTATTCCAAAGCATTTTCCCTTGATCTTTTAGCTGACATTTGCCTAAGAGAACTTTTATTTTATTCCTTTTTGTATGCCTGATTTCTAGACACTGCTATGTATACTTTCTTCTTTTTGCAACGTTTCCCAGATTCACATCTTCCACAGCTCTTGACACTGATATTTACTACCTAATACACAAAATTCGGTGCCTTTATTTCTATATTTAAAGAGATTGTTTTCAATTGTATTTCTAAAACAGGTATAAGAACAATGTTTACTAGCAAGTTTCCCTTCACTGCTTTTCATTGAGAAATGGAGTAAAAAGAGTGATGCTATTGCACTTCTGCTGACTACTCTGATTCACAGGGTATTTGCTCCTACCATCTTGTAAGAGTTTAAAAAAAAGTGTCAAACTTTTTTTGGCACCTAGCTACAGTAGATCCTGTTAGAAGAAACATATGGCCTCACACTAACAGTGTTAGAGCACTGCTAAAGTATTGCGTGCATGACATTGACAAATTTCCTCCACGCTTTTTGTTTTCTGTGCTATTAAGCATTCAAAGTCCAGTATTTCATTACCACTGATGATAGGGAGAGCCTTATTGACATTCTATCCATCTGTTCATAACATGCATTATTAAATGTGAAGCAACTAGTAGGTAGGAGTGCACTTGCCAGCTGTACCAATGAATTTGCAGCAGTTTGGTGCCCTCTATAAATTTTCTACTATTCTGTCAGTTTTTCAACATTATTTGCAATGGGGATTTTTTTGTTTGTTTGTTTTTTGGTGCTGAACATTGTGCAGAGAAAAGTTGCTTCAAAAGAATCCTGTGTTTTGTTATACTTAATGTAAAATCTTTAGATATAGTTTCAAAAAGCCCAGGAGTCTTTTAACATATGAGGACTGTTTCTGATATCAGGTCTCACTAACTGCAGTTCGATTTCTTTCTTTTTTTTTTTTTTTTCCTAGGAGGAAATCTGCTGCATTACCTATGAACAAGACAATGGGGCCCCAGTGAGTCACCCTATTCATATATTTTTGGAACCCAGAGGAATTGGTTTGACTATTTACAGATTATAACAGTTGGTAGTTGAATGTTTTATTTTCATTCCCAGTTGGTACAATATGTTCACAGCTGATGCTAATGGCTTGCCCATTTGATATCACATATGGTCCACTATTTGGGTCTCCTAAAGCTTTCTTTTGTGGTCAGGCTGCTTTGAAACTCTCATATTTTTAGGTTTGTTCTGTCTGCTGGGAAGACAACTATGAAACTCTGAAACTTGGCAGCTGTAGAGGAAATTCAGCAATTCTGTTGATAAAGATTCAGAGAATTTGGATAAAAATATTCAAGAAAATACTTTTCTGTAAAATTGAATACAAAGAAATACCTTAGGAGATCTTCTGAAATTTTAGAACAAATGTCCTTTTGTCTTTCCTTGTCTTGGAAGCTGTGACTGAGTTACCCTCCAGTGTTTTAGCACCATTGAGTGTCATCAGGACTGCTTTCAGTGGGTATTCAGTTGCACTGGAAAACAATTTATGCAGAATTTGTATTGCTCAAAGCATTTTTTGGATATTGCTTTTCTGGTAACATTTTATGAAATCAGACAACCTAAAAAAGGAAATTAATTTTTCCTTTGGTTTCTAGAATTAAAGCAAAGAAAAAGTGAACTAGAACAATATGAGAACAAAATTAAAATTACAAACCTATCTGAGGTTCTCATCCTATGATACACAAGCGTTTATACTGACTCTAAAACTTAACTGATAAAGCCACAATCTCATAAAAAGATTATTTCCAAAACTATTGCTTTACCCTCTGAGAGCTGAAATTCTCATTTATTCATAGGACTAGATCACAATAGCTTGAATTCCCTGAGAAGTGGGCATTGTATGATAATTGAGCAGGCTAGTATGTTAATTGTCCTCCACTTCACCTCTAGATTTTTAATTCCTTATCTAGTCCACCAGCAAACAATAATACTCGCTTATTTGTGCCTTACTGTTCAAATAACTTTTCTAACAGGGTAATTTATTTGAAATAAAGCAGAATAAGTTTATTAATGTGGAAGGGACATTGAAATCATGTTAGATCAACATATTAAAGGCCGTTCGTTGGTAAGATAGGGGTTTTATGACTGTATTTTTCAGCCATGCAGCTTTAGCTGAATAACAGTGGTGTGATTTTTGTGTGCAGGGGTATTTGTGTAACTAATGGCAGAGATTTAGCAGTTCTTACCACATAGCTACTGCTTTCTTATGGCATCTCTGTTCTCTCTCACTGATGCTTGTTAGGAGAGCATTTAAGTGCGTGTTGGAAGTGTTGTGTGTGCCTGCAACCTCTGGCTCCTGTCTCTGGGCTGGAGGAGGCAACTGATGGGAGGGGAGAGACTCTGGCTTGTTTAGTTCAAGGTGAAAATGTGCGTGTTGCTGGTTTGAAGTCCAGCTATGTGCTGGACAGCCTCTCCTTCTCTTTGCTGCGTTGGATCTGGCCTCACTGCAGCCTTGGAACAATTGCGGCAAAGCGCAGGTTGCTCAAGCAAAGGTGTGTTTGGCAGTGTATTGTCCATGCCAAGGGGAGCTTGTTAGAAAGAAGAGGTACACTGACGATGGTTTCTAATGAGACACAAATCCAATGGCAAGTGCTTCATAACGTTCACCCTTAAGATTTCAAAGCAACAGAGGACCTGTGACGTTAAAGTTGACACCAAACCTATGTGGGTGGCCAGACCTGTAACAGAAGAGCATGACTGAGAAGAAACCACTTGCCTCTGTATGTTTGTGCCATAGGCTTGGATTGTAAGCCCAAACCCCTATTTTGTGAAAGAGAAAACGGGAAGCTTGGGTATTGTCTTAGAGTGTGTTTATGAATGATGCTTTTTGCTTCCATACAAGTTTGTTTTACCCGATTAAAAATCAAGTCACTCTGCTATAGGCAGGCTCCTCTGCATATGAAGTTGGAGTTATTCTCACCACTAAACACTGGTATTTTGGATCACTTCTCAAGAATTATATATGACTTTAAAATTTACATAGTTAATCTAACCTCATGACAAGGAAATTTTTTCCTGATCTATTTCTATTTATGGCTAACACAGGCTTTGCAGTACCATCCAACCAATTTTAGGAACATATGCAAGGACAGGATCATTTCTGTGACTTGGAGAATTATGTGTTTTCCTGTTGTGTGGTTTTTGTTTTTTTTTTTCATTAATAGTCATAATAATTAGTATTAATATTTTACCACCAAAAAACATGTGAGGGCTCCAGCAGAAGCCTCAGAAGAATCTTCCTTTGATATTCCCCTTCTCTCTGGGACCATACAGCAGTGGTGAGTGGCAGTGTCAGCTAGTGCCCTGATGTTGGGGGCTCTTTCCAAGCACAGCAGCTGCCAAAATCCCCGAGCCCCAACACTGATGTTTCCGTAGGCAGCTTGTGCTTCTGGTGCCTCCTCAGCTGAGTAGCTGTTACCCACCCCAGGCCAACACTGAAGTTGGTCAGACCCCTCAAACAGCCACCAAAATACTGACCTCACTCTCTGCCCGACAAATTCCTTCGTTTCCACAGCAACAAGATCTTTGCAGGTCTCCACTAAGTATACTTTCTCCTTCTTGTTTCACCAGAAAAAGGACCTGAGGCTGGGGCTTGCTGAGGAGGAGAAGACTACGTGGAAGTGGTTTGCTCAGCTGCTGTTGGCATACTATGGAGGATGAGTGGTGGGATGAACTTGATGAAGGCAGCCTCATCTTAGGAAATGGTTGATTAGAAAAATAGCATCAAGTTATAACTTATCAGGTCTAGATATATATTGGGAAGTCCTCTCTCCTGAATAGGATTAAATTACATATAGTGTTAGTGCAGGGTATTCTGCAACAATGTAAATGAGTTGTTAACATGGCACTTCATTGCAATAATAATTCAAAGCTATAGCAGGCTTGATGGGTCTGCAATAAATGTTTTATTATTTAGGAAAAATATACTCCACAAGTTGCAATGTGCCATGCTCATTCATGCTGTAAATCAACAAAGATCAGCGGACTGAATAGGAAAATGAAAAGCTTATTTAGGAACTGACACAAGCTTTCAGATGAGCAGGGATGGCTGAAGTTAACTGCATTCATTTTTCTTTGCTTGTCACAGTTGCCACTTGAATTTCACTGCTAAAGATTGTGGGTAGTTTTGCTTTATGAAATTAAATCTACAGAAACAGTATTTGCATTTATATAGGCTTAGTTATAATAAAGTTAAACCTAACACACCCCCTTGCCTCCACAAACAAACAAACCAACCAGCCAACCAGAAATCTCAATGTTAAAATAATATTTATCCCTCAGTTTTCATATAGCTCAACAGAATTCAGCTAAATGGTTCCCACTGGCTGCTTTAAAGGCACAAAAATGGTGACCAGGTGAAATGCAGGAGTGTAAAGCTATGGCTGCCCCTCCAACTTCAGCTCTCCTGTATGGCTACCCCTGTCCTCATCGGGATAAAACCAGTTTTCTTTAAAAAAGTGCTTGATGAGTAGTAAGTGAAGGCACAGACTGGGTGGAAGGGGTATGGGAGACTGGGAATTAATGTGGTCCTCATGGTGTAGTGATGAAGTGCCTGACATTGGCTCTGCTACTATCCTCTCTTGTCTCCCCAAACACCTGAAGACCCTCACTTGAAGTCTGCAGCATGGAAAATGCAGGTGCTGAATGCTGAGCATTGGCTTGTCCTGAAAAATGTGCAAGTCTGTACATGGTGCTAAACCCTTTGCAAACCCTGTATGGTAACATCCCGAGAGAGGTGTGACAACTTTGGCTGATCCTAGCAGGGGAAGGAGGAGCCAGGATGAAAAGGCAAGTGCATCCCATGCCTATGTAGGCTTGAAAAGACAAGGTTTTCTAAGCCGACTTCAGAAATGATTTTTTAATTTTTTTTTTCCCTCTAGAAAGGAAAGAAGAGAACTTTTAAAGCATTTGCCTGATGATGTCATACCCCTGGTCATGGGTCTCCAAAGGGAAGAGGTGCTTTGTGTATTGCAATTCAGCTGGACCTGCCGGATGAGGATGGCAGCAGGGACTGGACATAGGAGAAGGTTGCACCTGGACCAGGCTGGGACAGAGTAGAGCCTTCACTGATGAGTGTGCACAAGCCTCTGGCTGTTACACCGTCCCAAGAAAGCTGCTTATGGATGGAGGAAACAGTAGGAGAAAATCCAGCAGGTCTCTGTTCGGGTTTGTGCCCACTGGTGTGCGTATATTTGAATCTGTATTTGTATGAATGTGAACATTCATGTGTGCCTGTATAAACACATCAAGCGATTTTTGGTTCTCCTTAGTCATCTGTGGATTTTTTTCCAGTTTGGCAGATCTGTGTGTCTGACAGTGAATGGATATTTTCACAGTGCTCTTGAATGTGGGGTTACTTAACCAGCTACAAGATTCACTGCCCATCTCAAATACCTATTTTCAGTAGGTTGGTTTGCATCCCTTAAATATACTATGATTTTGTGTGGTGGCCTACAGGCCTAGGAGGAGCAGGAGAGGAACCTAATCTTGTAGACATCAAAACTGCCTCTGTGCTGGGGAGGCTGCTAAAACTAGAGCTTGCAAGTTATGAAAATATAACAGTTTTGATGTGGGAAGTTGTTCCCCTGACTTGGGTCTTAAACCTGGTGTTGGGCAGTTCAGATGGCACCTCTGGTATAAGCATCCTGCAGCTGAAGGCAATCTCCTTGATGTAGATTGTCTGTGCTCCAGTGAGTGATCCTGCATGGGGTATGTTCATCTAACCACTGCTGATGACGCTGGTTGCTGCTGGGATGCCATGAACTCCTGAGGCTGGGCAAAGCTGGGGCCCGTGCATCGTGTCCTGCTGAGGAGGCTTCAGGAGTGTTACCCTGAATTTTCTCACTTTCTTGAGTTTTAAAACCTGCACTTTAACTTTTCAGTCACAGAAATATTTTAAGGATGTACATGACATGTGTTACCTTCCCCAAACTATTTAACTTATTTTGTCAGGAAAGTGAAACGACTTTACCCCTTTGAAAATGTTATAATGAGTGCTTTGTTTATGAGAATAGTATCTGCCAAAAAATTAATTTGGAGAGCTGTCTTAGATTTATTTCAGATAGAATTATCTGAAGCTTTTGTCATCATGGAAATTTTTTTAAAAGGCAAACATAAGTCAAAGACTCTAAAAAGTCACTGTGATAGTCCATAGTGTAGGCTTTGAGTTTGTTTCACAGAAAAGAAGTTTTGCTTCTTGAGCCAGCCATTTATAAGCTAAGGAAAGTCCAATTAAGGCAGCTGAATTGTGTCATAAAATAGAGAAGGCAAAGGACATTTAATTATAGCTGTGCTGCCAGGCACCAATATAATAAAAGATGTTGGCCTACAACACAAAGTGCTGCCTACTACATGTAGTGTAATAAAGAGACAATATATGGTCTAAATACACGCTTCTAAATAGTTCAAAATGCTGTATCTTCTGATTTTCATGATGCTGTTTTCCAATTATCAATACAGTTTACAAAAAAGTAGTATTTTTTTAATATTGAGACCTTCAACTTTGTTCAAAGGTTGAAGAAAAAGCATCATGCATTAAGACAAAAATGTTGCCTAAGAAAATGGATTTGTGACCCAGAAGAATGTATAATTGATGCGTGTGGTTGTCTGGATGGTAGAATAACAATAGCAACCATTAGAGATGAGAGCTGGAACTAGTCAGGCAGTGAGGCAGGGCGTATTTTATAGGTCATCTGGGCTCCATTCAGATCTACAAGTTGCTATTCCTTCTCCATACTTGAAAGCATTTAATGGATTATTATAAAAGGAAAAGGATGGTATGCAATAATGGTTTAAATTGAAGCTCTGTATATATATCACCACTGTGTGACTTCTAAATGAATGCTTCATTTTTAAAATTCTCCTGTGACATACTTGAAAGTTTGCCAGAGCATCAAGGAATTAAAACAATGAACTGACCAGCAGCAAGAGTAAAGGACACTAGGTAGTACTATAGAAACAGCTTTCCTCTTTCATGGCATGGACAATAATAACTAAGAAAAATTCACCAGGAAAGGTTTTTCCACAGCTGCTATCTGTCCTCCTCAAGGCAGATGAACTGGTTTTGTTATGTGTTGTTTCATAACATTAAATTAAGAAAAGGGAGAATTTTGGAAAGAAGTTTAACTCAAACAATCAAAGCCAACAGCTTACAATGCTGAAGTCAAATTCAGAATCTATGCTTGCCTGGAAAACGCTTCTTTCATATCAAAATTGATACAAGTTAGAGGGTGGAGAATCTTTTCTGCTTTGTTTCCCATGAACATAAAAGTTTTATTCTTGCTTTTAATGGGTAGTATTTTACAAATGTAATGGAACATAATTTTACCAGGTTTCCCTAGGGGAAAGTCATGGCATGATTACCCAGGCAGTCCCATCTCATTTAGTATAATGCTTACAATATACATGCAAATACACTTAGGCAACTCAAGTTAGAGGTAGACTGAATGGCATTCAGCTAATCATAGTGCAGTCCAGATGCTGAAGAAAGTTTTGCAGGAGAAAAAAATGCATTGAATGACTGGTCCCTTGCAGCCACACATGCCCTCGAGTCATTTTCCTCTGGGATGCAGAAGATTCAAGCTGTGTCAGACAGAAGTACCTGGCACGTGTACATTGGGCGGTTCAGGCTGAACATCTGAGCTTGGCCCCGTTTCAAGACCCATTGATAGCAGATCCCAGCAAGCAGTGAGACAGATGGATCAAGGGGATGGAAACCCTTGTGGCTTGCAGTGTTCCCAGCAGCAGGGACCGCCTAGAGACGGAGCCATCCCCTTACAGGCAGAGCTCTTTACTGTCCCTTGGGATAACTGGCTGCAGGATGGTGGGACGCAGAAGGGCTCTGTGGGCATGGGAGGAGGTTCAAGCCACGTCAGATAGAGGCACAGGGTGATGGAGCTGGGAGTTTCAGGCTGACAGAGTTTGCTTTCTATACTCCTTGCACAGGGAGTTTTTCAGCTAGATATTACATTAATCTTTAAGTTATAAATAATAAAGCAATGATTTAATGCAATGCAAGCTGCAATTCCAGCACGCTGGGTATAAAAAGCAAGTAAAAATCAGTGTTACAAGCTAGTATGAAGGAGTTTATATTTGTGGGCGTTAGAAGTGCTTTTTCTGGGTGGCTTGTGCATTGATGAAGGAGAGACCTGGGAGAAAAATGACCGGAATCTCCCCTTTTCTTGTAGGGCATGATCAAGCAATTTTAAAACATTCTACTACTGCATGCAAGGGTAGTATATTCCCTTGTTTGTGAACAATACATAGTCTATTTCTTTCAGTTTAATAATAATGTAATGTAATTCATGCCAGGCTCTCTTCTCAGCTCTGGCTCTTATTTAATCTGGTGTAGATCACTGTAGCATCACCGAGATCCGAGCAACTGTCCCAAGTTTTCATTGGTGAAGTGGTGCAAAATGGACCTAGCCTACACCTAGTCTGTGTAAACCTAGTCTACACGCTGATTATTTGGAGATGTATGAAGGAGGCAGTTGTAACCTGCTTGGAGACAAACCAACAGCGGTTTCTAGAGCTCTCTGGTGGGACCACTGGCAGGAGAGCTGCTGCCTCTGCACCAGGCACTCCGAACTGCTGCCATAGCTGACATCTGGATTGCAGGTGTGAAGCCAGCAGTGGGCCTGGCAGCTACTGCTCTGTTTGCATAGGCAGATCCTTTCTCATTCTTTTTGGGAAGGTCAAGGAATAACAAAGAAATAATAAAAAATGAAGTACAGAATCTCAACATCTGTCTCTGTTAACTTTCCCACTGTTAATGTTAGTAGCTCAGATCTGTAGGGAATAGCAACAGAATGGTTAGCGCAAAATCAGATATACAACTACATCTGCTGCGGAGAAAACTAGATAAAGACAATATTCTAAAAATTAGTTACATTTTTTAGTTAGTGCTCTCTGTACCATGACATATTTGAAACCAAACTGCTTTTTAGCAATTGAGGAATACTTGTTTAATATGCTTTGGCTTTTTCTCTGTGTTTCTATTTGTCACATCTCAATTACCTGCCAATACTTGGGAAAGCGAATTGTATAAATTTCTTTTAAGTATAAAATGTATCATTCATATGAACTGAGAAAGTGTTTGCTCTTCTTCGTTCGTTAGCATTTCATCTGTGAGCTTGAGATGGGTAAACTTCAGAGAGCTGTTTTCAGATGGGATGGAACACCGAATTCAAGTGTTGTTTCTTTTTTTGTTTGCTTTTTAAGATTAGCAACATCTTAGTACAAGCACTGAAGTTGGTGATCCTGCCGGGCATCCCAGGCGCTGTGCCCGCTGCTGTCGTTTTCCTCTACAGTACAAAGGGATGGCTCTGGTTCTCCTATTTGCAAAACAGCTTTAGCTGGTTTTTTACAGAACATTTGTAAGCCAAGTAAACTGGTAACGTGGCTTAATAGCAGCCAGAAATACAGTAGGGGAGATGTTTGTTTAACCAAGGCTTGTTCCAGTCGTAGGAAAATTCAGACAAATGAAGGAAATGTGTGAAGTACACCAAGTCTACAGTGCTTTAAGCTCCTCTGTGGATGATCAATTTAAAAGGAAAATGGCCTTAGCTTATGGTAGCTTAATCCTCTTTTACAGTAAAGTCAGACCACTTTACCTCTCAGGGAGAATATTCAAGCAGGAATTTAATGCATTTTAACTTACATGCATTATCATCATGGGTTTAGTTGAATTTATCTTAACTTTCCTGAATAATCTTTTGAAGAAAACCCCACAGACATACGTATATGGTACAGGCTTTATTTAAAGCATAGTCGTGTAGACATGCCCTTATTCTGATACGGGTTTTGTGTAACCATATTAAATGATAAGGGAGAACTGCTTTCTAAGTTGTCCATGTCCTTCCTGATCCTACAAGGTAACCAAGTAAATTCTTTTTTTGTGACTGCACTGCCCAGAAATACTTGGAAAACCTCTATATAAGTGCTTGGCATCTGCTCTCGTACTAGGCACTGCAGTGCCATCTACTCTTCACACACAATTTGAAATAATGGAATTTCGGTGCTGAGGCTCACCGAAAAGAATTCCTGTGGTTACTCTTAGTTCAATCTATTCTCTGTGCTTTTTTTGCAGACCAATCATAAAATTACACTAATCACGTTGGAGGAACTTTGCCTGACATGACTGTAACATCATCAGAATGCCGGAAACATCTCTCAACTTGTGTGGAGAGCTTTGATCCATACCTGATGGGAAGGAAGGGAAGAGGAAACACTGACTAGACCTTTTTTCTGCCTGAATTTGGAACAGTTTTCTTTGCAGGAACTACATTTTTTAATGCCAGGCAAATGGTAATGACCAACAGGACAAGATAGTGCTGGAGGCTTGCAATGCTGCACAATGTGAGCCAAAACCAGGAATATGGCAGTGTGCTTCTAAAGAGGCTAGAGCAGCACCAAACACCAGGGGTGCCTCATGGCAATGAGGACCCTTGTTACTGCTCAGCTGATTCGGCTGGTCATCAAGGTAAATGGGATGGAAGATGTCATCAGCATGATACTTGACTCCTGGGTGGTAAGCGCCAGCTGTCTCGGGATAGCATTGATAGCTTTGTGAAGCTGCTGTGATCAGGAAGCCCCACAGCCACTTCTTGGCCTTCCAGGTCTCAGTGTCCAGCGAAAGAAAGCAGCGTTATGCCTAGACGGTGTTAGGCTAGTGAGTCTCCATGGGCTGTTAGCATGGGATGGTCAGAAAGGCTGAATACAGTGAGTTTTTCTTCTCTGTGGCTAAAAAAATCCCTTACTAGAAAGCTGGGAAGGAGGTGACCAACATTCAGAAACATAGCTGGGTGCATGAGAAATGCTGCAGTGGCTGCTGTTTTCCTGGCCATTGTTCCCAGTGGAGGGGAAGCATGGGCTGTGTAGGGAGCATTGAAAGATTTACACTGCTATGCAACCACTACAGATGCAGCACATTGCCTTTTATTTAAGTTCCTCTGGTCATCACACAATGGGAGGTCCAGCAAGTGCTAGGAGCAGAGTTCCCCAGTACACAACAAAAGGAGTAAGGAATTCTTTGCAGGTTGTTTAAACCTTTCTTTCTTGTTCTTCAGTTTCCTTTATAGTGACTTTGGCCTGCAGCCAAGGACACTAATAAAGCTGTTCTATAAAAGCATTATTGGCATTTTGAGGGATTAATCCCGTATTTGAGGAGTTAAAGTTTGCCCTATCTTATGTTGGTTTTTTTTTTTTTAGCAGTGTTTGTGTGCTATGCCTTTTTGAGTTAATGCATAACAACTCAAGTCGGCTAAAAGTGTATGGCATTAATGAAACTGTGAGCCACATAAAAGACTAAATTGCTTTTTCTCTTTCTGTAATTGCCACTACAATAAAAGCTGCCTTTACTGTAAAATTTTTCAGGGTTAACCCCTGCAGAGCTCCCAGCTTGATGAGGGAGAAGTGTGATTAGAGGTGTGTAGAAGGGGGAGAGCAGCTGACTAATAGTAATTAGGGGTGCTCAAAGGCTGTAGGCAGCAGAGGGCAAAAGTTGCAACCATGCCCTTCCATTCCCAGATGAATTGCAATGTAATGAGTGAGGGTCAGCTGTGGTCCCTCAGCAGAGCAGCTTTGGCAACCCTGAGCCGCTCGCGTCCTTTTCAGCAACCCTGCTGAACATGGCAGAGAGTGACAGGAAGGGGCTGGAGTAGACATTTGGGACTGCAAGTCAGGAGAAGAAGGGATTGGAGGTTTCTGTATTTTCTATGGCTGCTATTTTGAATAATAGCGTAAACATTCTGGAGCGAGAGGGCAGATGGAGCAGTCCCCTTACATACATGTGTGGGCAGAGATTTCAGCCAGCAGAGCAAGGGAAGGATTTGGTGGATGTGCAGTGTTTCCTATGGGATAGGCATGCCTCCATCTCTGTAATTATACCATCACTATATTAATCCTAAATACAAACAAATCTCCTTTTGCAGAAACATCAACTATGTATGCTTAAGTATTAGATAATTCACCGCATACCAAATTTTGGTACTGTAATATACTGCTGAAAGTTTAAAAGAGCATTGACCAAAGGTATGCAGGCATTGAATTAGTTGTACAAAATTACTTTTCTTTGTTAAATGGAATAAAAATGCCATATCATTATAACATACTTTTTGCAGTCTTCACATGGTTAAACAATGCAAACAAACACTGGTGATGAATGCTTTCCTTGCTTTCAGGATCACATATGGTTTGTTCTGGTTTGTTGTTTCTTTTTTTTTTTTTAAACTATTTTATTTTCTTCCCAGTAAGACAGAAAATAATTTTGAGAGCATGGAAAACAGTAGATTTTTAAAAAATGTCCTAAATACCATTTCATCTAGAAAATGATAATCTGTATTTCACTGTGGTTTACCTATCATAGAACCTAGGGGTGGTGCTTATCACCTGCCAAAGAAATCATTGTCTTTTGGAGGAGGGTGAGTGATGTCAACTCAAATACAGCTGGATCTTAGATCTTCAATAACATTCCCTTTCAAGTCTTCTGATGGGCAGAGATGGTTAGGCCTTAAGCAATTAAGAGTGTGGAGAACAAAGGTACAAGTGCCTTGACCAAGTCCAGCCCAGAGCCTTGGCAGGTCTCAGAGCCACCAGCATCCCTGGTGCTTGCTGTGAAGGGAGATGGCACTTCCTGAAAGAAGCCCTCAGGACACAGCTGAATGGGACACATTGCACTTGGCGACTCCTTGCAGTTAGAGGAGAAATTAAAACCGGTGGGAGTGCCAGTTCAGGTTTACCAGACTAACAGTTTGCTGTCTGGGAACCGCATGCATGTTAGCAGCAAAATATTTCCGGTGAAGTGTGCTCCACCTTGATGTTATGCTTTCTTTGTTGTCCTTGTTAGCTGTTCTAATACATGCAGTCTGTAATTCTCTTTGACTGTATCTTATAGCTAAGGGAGGTGGGTACAGGTGGTGGCCATTGGTTATGGACAGCCTTGCCCATAGCGACTGAATGCGTGGAAGTGCTGGAATTGCCTTAATAAGATGACGAGCCTGAGCTGGAAGTCGCTGGGGTGAGTGGAAAAGTGGCATTTAATGTTTACTGGATCAAACAAAACAAGGCTGAATCCTTACCTTAGGTTAGAGATTGTAGTGTCTGTAATTCAAGTTGCTAATTTTCTTGCTCGCTCTGTGTGTTTCCAAACATTTTTATTTTTCCTTCAGAGATCAAGATGCTGGTAGCCAGGGCAGGTGCAGTCTGCTGAGATGCATAGTAGTTAGTATTTTAGCAACAATTTCAAGTTCACAAAGATGTTCTGGGCTCTTTCTGTTTAAAAATGGCAAGGAATGTACTTGATATATTTCTGCTTTGGAATGGAAGCGAGTAAAATGGGACATTTGTCTTCATAAACAGGACTACAGACTAAAAGATATTTTGGACTTCTTTAGGATGGAGTCCACAATGATTCTGAATGTATTAGGCAAAGAAGAAAGATAAAAAAGCTTATCTACAGATCATAAGTGAATTATTTTTTACTGATTCAATCCATGAATGCTAAGCCAAAAAAACACCAACTTTTTTTTTTTTATATATTTTTGTGATAAGCACATGATTTTAATTTATGTAGTAGTACTGTGTAGTCTTTTTGTAGTCCAGTTTATTTTTCCCCAGCGTGGGCATCCTGCACGTAGCTACCAGTACTATGGCTTTACCCAGTGCACCAGATGGGTCTGTGGAAATGGTGTGAGTGAGAATCAGTGAGCCCTACATCCCAAAATTAATTCCTTCAGGGCAATCAAAGAGGTACAGAAACACTATTATCACAGTATGAACACTTTTTTTTTTTTTTTTTTTTTCAGGAAAACTGTCTGTTCTGGCATTCTGGTTTTGAAAGCAGATTTACAAAACTGAAGAGAATTCCTGCAAATGAAAATTCCTCATTCTAAGAGATACTCAAGAGCAGGGACCCAACAGAGACGGGTTGGTTTATGACCCTTTGTAATTTTTATTCCCCTTCTGCTAACTTTTCATTCCTGTCCAACTATCTGTCTTTCTCCAATTGTTGTCCCAAACGAGTGAGTGATCCCTGCATGGCTCTCCGTGCCGGGGCCACTTGCTGCTCCAGAGGTGCTAGTTGTCCCTTCCTCTCATATTATCTAACTGATAATATAATAACTTCATCCCAGAGCATATCTTCCCAACATGCTTTTACTGCAGTTTGCAACCACTTTTTCAGACCTAAAGAATGGCTTATTTGCTTATATATTTTCCCGTCAACTATTATACTCGGTCTCATTTATGACATTATTTCTCCCAGCAAACTTTGGCTCTTTAGCCTGCTTATCTGTTTCCTGGGGGCAGCCAGCAAGAAATCAACCTCCTTAAGCCAGAGGCATATGGGGGGACGGGGACAATTTGTGCCCAGCTGATGACCAGTCCTTACCCCAGTGTGTCACCTGCAGGCAGATGGGACAGAGAGGATTGGAGCAAGGCCATGCCCATGCTTTCCTCCAAGGTCGACATTGATGAGAAGTGTGGCTTTGCCTGTATGTACATGTTTTTGCATTTGTGTTTATTGCGGGGCATGGGGCACCTACCTTATCTGTGTTTGTGGGTATGATTTGCTCTTGGGAAGCTGGCCGTGATATTATTTGCACAGCTCTCAGCCTTTGGGTGGAAGTACTTGTGGGGGTTTTCCCCTTCCATATGCTGCATTGACTATTTCTAGCTAGTCAGCCTTGCCAGGTGAAAAATCCCCAAGTTGTTTCTTAAAGCAGACAATGAAATATGATGTAGCAGACCAAAACAGTGGGTCTGACCCCATGTAAGGCAAGCTGCTGGGTCATTCAAAGCAGTCAGACCTTATCATTCTGAAACTGGTGGTTTGGAAAGTGCTTAATCCATCCATAGTTTTTGAAAGTGGCCTCATCAACTGGTTGCCTTTAACTTCTGACAAGAGATATTGATGGAAGAGATTGGTGGAGTTTATGACTCATGGAGGTACTTGCTTCACTCTTGTAATTTCTAGTGCAAATGAGTAGTCAGCCTGCACTCAGTTGAGAAGGAAATGGCAGCGTACAAAGGAAGTAGAGCAGATTAATTAAATTGGCTGTTCTTGTTAACTCTTTCTGGTAATATAAAAGCTAGTAACATTGCATAGGCAACAAGATAGAAGGATATAATACATCATTGTCTCTCACTACCCCATGCGTTGTTATGGGACAGTCTAGACATACTTAGTTAAATATATAATTATGATTTGAATTATATAAATAAGTGTTCATTATGTTAAGAAGCATTAAAACTCATTTATAACCACTCTTCAAGCCACCAGCCAGCCACATAACACAGTTTGGACTGTTACTCTTTGGTGGATGGTTTTCTTTGTGAGTTTTCTAGCAATATCTTTGGAGTATGTGGTGCTGCCTGATGCAAAGGGGTGAGCTGAGAGCCCCAGCAGTGCAGCACAGTCCCCACCTCCCTGTGCAAGGGGTAATCCTGTCACCTAGCTCTGCTGCTGCTCTTTAACATCTCCCTATATTTGCCTGTTATGTAAAATTAATGACTATGTTCCTAACTCCCCAAGTCTGCTGATACTCACTTCTCACAGAAATGCTTCTTGTCACCTGAAGCTGATGAGAGAAGCTGATACAGACCACCAGAGAAAGCTCCTCCTTGCTCTCAGCTGCAGGGAGGATGCTCTGAATTCAGCTGTGCCTTTGCTCATGCTGGCCCCGCTGAACTGTGGGGTGAAACCTGGGTATGGAGGGGCTAAATTTCACACTTGTTGATCACAAGGAAAGAGGATGTAACTAACAGTTCAGAATCCAGCTTTTTTAAAGCTCAGTGTTCTGCCATTGCCCAGGCCGTGGCTAACGTGGTGCAGGCAGTGCCCGCGTACAGGCATACACTTCTAGGGTGTAGTTTTCATCTGCAAACTTTAAATACGGGAAATTTCTCACATGAAGAAAGACCTTGCTGTGACAGGGTCCCCAGCGAGGTGAGGGTCCTTTCCCAGAGGGAGCTAAGGAAAGCCTTGCTGGGTGATCAGGCTGCGTGTAGAAGGTGGCGGCTGGCAGGCAGCAGTCACTGGTAGGGACAGCCGCACAGCTGGGAGGGAGATGATGGACGGAGCAGTAAGAGCAGCGGGGATCAATACATCACGTGGCTTAGCTGGCAGCGCTGGCCAAAGCAAGCCAATATTTAAGCCATGATGGACAGACATCAGGGCCTGAGACAAAGGGAGGAGTAGGAAAGTGTGGTGATGTGGAGGCGGTGAGTGGGAGACAGCAGCAGAGAGCAGCATGGAGCTGTGCTGGCGCGGCCACCAGCACTTGACAAGGACCAGGCCTGTGAGGAAGCGCCTGCCACGGGCAATAGCAGTACAGTTCTTCTGTGCCGGGAGCTCTGCTGTGCGTATGGGCATGTTTCATCGCTTGGCAGTACGTTAGTGAGGACCCTCGCTTTGACTCGGAGCGTGCGTTTGGGGCGGCATTTTGGTTCTGTGAAATGTGCGTTAATTGCTGCGCTGCAAACTTGCCGTTCCCACCATCCAGTACAAGGGCAGCGTGTGTGCTGCGAGGTTTGTGACAGGGCTGCCTCGTGCCTCTGATGCCTCCGTTCGTTTGGATGCATTGTGCTGCTGATCTACTTTGCAGGGTTTCAACCTAACCAAAGGAAAGCCTTCAAGCGCTGCTTAAAAAGAATAAAATTGTAGTTGTACTTTAGGGAGCAAAAATGATCTCTTTTGGCATTGTTCTGTTATCACAAATGCGTGTGTGTGATTTATCCTAATTAAAAATTATGACAGACATAAGCCAGAGAAATGTCTGTAAATGACACAATCTGGTCCTGTCTTTGTTTATCACTATCATAATGCATTGCTGGCCTCCTAAAATTATTAGCCTTTGTTACCTGCTATCAGCCGCAGGCTCGTGCTTGTGGAACTAAAAGATGTGCAATAGTAAAGCAGAATATGAGCATTTCAAAGTGGAATTAGCACTCTGCTTAGTTATGCTATATCCTTCTTTATCGCTTTTTAAAAAAATTATTTTCTGCCTGTTTAGCAGGCAGGACATGATTTTTCTAGCCTGTAGTTGAAATGCAGAAATCTGGAGTGGCATTCAGAATTTTCCTTTTCTTGGAGTGAGTTAAAGGGTTATCCATTACATAAGGCCACCTCTATCAAATTAACACTGGTCATTTCCCCATTTGTGTCAAGTAAATTTTCAGCTCAAACTAGACCTCTGAAGGGATATACACTGGTGCATTAAAGAAAGATGCTGCGATATTCTGTATCAAAAAGGTTAAACTCATCGAATTCTATGTAAACACTCATTTTACCCCAGCTAACCTGTAAAGATTTCATTTTGCTTCATTTTTTTTCTTCTCCCTCACCCTATGCTAAACCCTCCCTAGCTTCGATGAAAGAATCATGTCTCCATTCATTTCCTATCTTGCTGAATTGCCTTCGCATTTCCTATCATCTGCACATAATCCTATTCTCTGCATTATTGTCTTAATACCAAGTACAGCACAAGATAATGGATAGGCACTGTAATAACAGTGTGGCCTGTAGGAGCCCCTCGAGGGAAATATCTTTGACGCTGGTAGAATATTAATGCATCCCAGGTCCCTGATCTTCCTCTTTCACTTCATCTCCTGTTTTCTAAACTACATAATGACTTTCATATACATGACAAAAGCATTAGAACAGAAAAAGACTCATTGATGAGCAGCAGGGCTGTGTGATATTAAGAAGCACTATTCTCAGTTCTTTGTACAATTTTTGACCACCATCAGAGACAGTGTATGCAGGTAATTTCTGATTTGAATAGATACAGGCATAAAGAAGCATTATTGTGCTCTGCTAATCTGAATGCCCATCACAGGCACTGCATGAAAATAAATTAAAATGTAATTCTTCAATAATGCATCTGTCTACAGGATGATTTTCAGCAGATTAAAAACAAACAACTTGATATCACTTAGAAAGGCTAGTGGATTGTTTTTGAGAAGCTTAATCATCAGCAGATTATGAATGGAACAGTAAATCAAAGCAGGGTGTGTTAAACAATGTAGATTGTGTTGTAGCGGCAATTTACTGTACATAATTTTTTAATAAAAGGGAAAAATTGATTTTTGTGAGCGTAAACATTGAATCCTACGAGAATTTGGCTGCTATTACTGAAAAGGGGAATGTTAAAAATGCTATTCGTGTCATGCAGGACAAATAACCTTTCGTTTCTCTTACATGAGACAGAAGTTTGCTCCCTTTAGGGCTGCCTTTAAGCGTAACTCCTTTTCCCATTTTTCTTTCCTTTCGTGACAAACGCTATCTTTTGCTGTCATGCTTTGCCAATGTATTCCTGAGCCACCCCCACTCCAACCCCAAACCAGGGTGTGCACTCTGTTGAGGGGGAGAAACCCCCAAACGTCCCTTTTGTGCCAGAAGGAGCTCACCAAACTCAAGCTGTGGGGCTTTTGCTTTTCAACGCGGAGATCTGCCGACAGCCCCTCGCTGCCTGTCTTCAAGGTCTGGTATTAACTGTTCCTGGTGCTGGGCTTCGGGTGACACCAAAGGTTGGGCGCTCTGCAGCAGCCCTGCCTCTCCCTGCCTGCTACCAGCCGCTGTAGCTGCAGAGCCGCTACTGACCATCAATCATCACAGATAATAGCCGAGGAGAAAGGGAGAAATTATTTCAAATCAAGGGAGCTGAGTTAGGAGCAGGAGGTGAGCAGCAGTCTGGTGCTGGCAGCGTGCTAGAGAGGAGAAAGACTGAAGTCTGGGATTATCAAGGGTGAGAGCTAATACATAAAAGTCCTGATGGAATGCGCTTTCGAGATTAAAAAAAAAATAAAACGTACTTGAAAATTAATTACGTATTAATCAAAGATAAAGAAAATCCTCATGAAATGCACAGGTAGCCTGTGCTTTAAGAGCATGGCTGTTTTCCCTTGTTCCCTGCTAAGTAAATGCTAAGAAGCATCTTCCAACTTCTGTGCCCAATCCTGACCCAGGCTTGCGATGGGCTCCGGGGAGTCCCAGGAAATGTCAGGGCAAGTGACTGAAGCCATACTAAAAGAAATCTGTCCCAAGCGGAAAAGAGGAGACAGTCTGTCTATTCCTGGGCCTACTTTTGTTTTATTCATGCTCTAATTTTATTTTCAGATAATTCATTTGATTGATTTCACTGCTTTTAATGTTATTTCTTCTGTTTCGAACTCATGTGGTACTGTGAAATAGTCTAATATTGAATTATGTTGCTTCTGCATTTTAAACTGTGCTCGGCAGAGCAGGGAAAAAAATGCATGCACATCTAAGACATTGCACTGTACATCACAAAGCTGAAGTTGTCTCTTTGAAACCGGGTAAAAACTATGTTAGCAAGTTCTGTTGCTATCATAATAAATGCAATGCCTTTTCTTTCACATGTGTTTACTTGCCAAGAGAAAAAATGACATCCTGTGTGACACTGGTAGTGTGGGATCCCAGTTTATGAGACTGTAAACAAGAAGAGGTGAGAAAAAACTCAGTTTGTTACTTTGAGAATTCATTTAAAAATTGTTATGGTCTAAATTTAGGTCTGGAATCAAAATATTAAGGTGGTTTTCTTCGCTTCCTCTTCAGAAATGAGTGTGGTGTATGGCTTTTGTTCCTCGTCCATAGCTGTCCTAAAATGAGGAGATAAATTAATTTAAAGTAATATTCCAAAAAACAGACCTTCTGAAGTCTTCTGCAGCTGCCTCACCAGCACTCAGGGAGCTGCAGCCCTTGAGCAACCACTCTCCCTGGGTTCTGGGAAGGTCCTTGTGAGCCTGACGAACCAAAGTCCAGCTTATGTGCAGAGGCCCTTTTCTGCTTTGCCTGTGTTTCTTGCCTCTACTGTGTCTGTCACACTGCTATGATTTTTGGTGTAATATAGTACGGTAGGAATTATTACTGATGTGATGACAACAGGAAAATCGAAGACCCCTAGCGAAGGCTTGAGACCCGGTGGTGTCGGTTTTGCATGAGCTCAGAGTAGGAGGCAAGGCTTTCCTTCTAAGAAAGATAAGAAGTATTTGTTTTCAGGCTTGGTTTGTAGGTCAGGCCAAGCCTGGCAGGAGGGGAGTCTGCAGCAGCTGGGAATTTATCCATGGCGCAAGAGCCATTTTGGAGCATGTGAGTGGGGTCTCCCATGGACTTTGAGTTGGGTGGTCATGACTTGGGAGGTTACTGGATTGTATTTAAAGAAAAATACATTTTTCCCTTCCAAGGAGCTGAATGAAGAGATTTCAATTAAAACCCCAATTTTCAAATATATTTCCTACCATGTGTATTAATGAAATTCCTGTGATCTGTTCTGCTGTCAGGCTGTAATACTGAGGGTGGTAGGTTTTTAATGGCTTGCACTGCTGTGGGATTCACTGTCTTCTGCTTATGGGGGCTTTTGTCAGAGGAAAGTGTGCCATGTGTGCCTTTCAGTAACCCTCCGTTCTCTTGGCTCCTGTTTGTTTCCTCTGACTTACTAAATGCTGCTAATTATTGCTAGTTTTTTTCCTCTTACTTATAATGAGCTTCAGGTTTTTGACAAGGGAAAAAAAAACCCCATTGTAGGGGTAAAGTACAATTTTGATGTCTTCTGTACACTGTTCTTTCTGTAACCTCTGGCATACAGCAAAATGATCTTTTAAATTTGCTTCTAAAAATTAAGGTCAATTTTATCTTTCAAATATGGTTTTATGAATCAAGATGAACTCTGCTTATGACCCTTTTGTCATTTTTTTTTTGTTGTTAAACAATAATTCGTAGTTATAGAGTTGAACTTTGAAGATTAATTTAAATATTATACCTTGTTTTACAACTTGTCATGCCTCTTCTTTTAAGATATTGCTAGCAAGAAATCTAAATAAATTATCATAAGCCATTCTCTCTATTCTATATAGCTGTATTTCCACTCTTAAGAAAAAAAATGCCCTTCATTAGAGTGTCTGATACTATCATTTTTCCTGTTTCCAGAGATACTGCATGTACTGTGTGAAATACACTGGAAAGGATTTTATTTGGGAGAGCAGTTCCTGTTGTTTCTAATCTTAATCCAGACATCACTAATTTTGTGTTTGCAAGTAAACATGATAATGAATGAGAATCCTCCTAGAATTGTAATTGGTGTCGCTCTTTTGTATTCTGGGTTTCAAATCTGTGTGTAATTGTCAGTGCCCTATAGAAATGTTAATTATCTTGAATAATCCTGTTTGCCTTGATCAGGCTGGAGCAGTCCTAATCAGTAAGAAGGTATCACCCAAGAAAGTTTAGAAAGGAATATGGCATTAAAACAATGCAAGGAAGCAGAGAGGTACCATCGCATCTAGGACAGAGAATGCTATGGGACTGGAGAAAAAAGGAACGTGGGCTGAAAAAAGTGGAGTGGGTTTTGTTTGGTAGAAATGGAGGAAACCACCCAAAAGAGTATGATTCGAAGCAGCTGCAAGATGGAGAGCTGGGGCCACAGAATAACATCCCCTCCTTACTCTGGGGCTTGAAAGGGTAAATGTCTGCTCCACACGTGCAGAGGCATTTTGTGATGGTGCAGAAAGGAAGAAACATGCCTGACGGTGCTTTGGGCATGACTGCTCCTTGAGCTCAGTGGATACTTCTTGGTACTGTGACAACTAGCAGGCACGAGGAGGAGGTAGTAATCAGGGATTGGAGGGGTGATAACATACGGTGGCTCTTGTGGTGATGTTTAGAAAAAAGCATTTTCTACCATTTAACTACACAGCTTCCTTGGGCTTCTTCCTGTTGTAAGTAGAGAGGAAAGTTGCTGCAGTATCCCCAAAGGCATTTTTTTTAAATAGCAGTCAGCCTTCTTTTAGAGATGGTGATTGCAAGTAAGAGTAGGATGGCTGCAGTGCGGTTGAGTCAGTATTTTTGGACAGCGTATCTGGAACATGTTGGTGCACTAGGCTCTGTTATCGGTTGGACATGTGAGCATACACTTGGTGAGTGGGATATGCGGTCAGGTACGGTGCAGGTTCCTGCTCAAAATGGCATTTATCAGTTGAACTGCGAATTGAGGGGTCAATGTGCAGAAACTAAACTTGTTATCCATAAAAAAGGAGCAGTCTGGATAATCATACTCATCTATTTGCAGAGGGAGAGAGGGACTGGGCAACCAGTTATCTCAATTGCAGAGTCCTTTGAGCTTCCTTGAAGTGGAGAAGGCAGTCAGTGAATTTGGAGAATAATAAACTCTGCATGTTACAGTCCTCTGAAATCATAGGGAACAGGATGCTTGCTTGAAGTTTGAATTCACATTTGTGAGCTTTGAATCAGCGTGATCACGGAAACATGGACAGCAAACCACATACTGCACTGAGAAAGGAAAAATTACTACCCTAAAGTACAAAAAATGTCTCTGGTTTATAATTTTTTGCATTAATGTAATTTTTTGGTTAGGTGCTGCTTTAATAGAATGTTTGACATGCATCATATCAAAATTTGGACTGAAAAGGCATGGATTTTTGTAGGAAGACCTTATGTAATTAAATGTAGGAATTTGTTAAATAATTTGTAATGTTTATTGGTTGATTTATGGTTTATCAGGCATGCTTTCCAACTAGTATTTTCCTGCTTTGTTATTTGCTGATCTTATGTTACACAGTTTGGGTTCTTCAGAATTTCTGTGGTTTTCTTCATATGATGTTTATTGTTACCATATCCTGTATGGCACAGATTACATACTAGTTTGCAACCTCTTTGCCATGGTTTGTCCTACTTGACCACCCATTTTACTTGATGGAGACAGTGTCTTGGAGAGCAAAGTGGTAGCAGAGCTGTTTCTAGTGAATTCAAACAAACCAAAACTGCCGTGTAGCAGCACTGGGGACTTCAGCTGGTATCTGCCATTATCAGGGCTCTACTTCAGTGAGCTCATTTCTGCTGTTGCTCTATCAGCATCCTGTTGCCTCAGAAATGCAGGGTGACCGAAAGCTCTCCCCTCAGACACTGATGCAGAAACATTAATTAATGTGATGCCTTCTAATTTCAAAACTGGAATACTATAGTTTTCTCCTTAATGGACTTCCAGACTCTACTATGTGAAGATTAAAGTGAATTAAAAAGCTCTGCAAGAAATCTTTTATGGACACCAAATTTTGCACTCACATTAAAGCTGTTCTCAAATCACTCCCCTGACTCCCTCCTGATAAAGTTTCATATTTTTTTTCAGAACGTGATTGATCTCATTAAAAGGCATTAACACCTCTTTAATCCCATCATCAAATTAATCCCGTTGATACTGTTAGTATCTTTGTAATGAAATATAGAGAAAAATAAAACTGTAATTTGGCCTTTTCAGATTTCCAGTGCAGCTAGACTGACATGCTGAATTGTACCAGCCCTCACGCTGTCAAGAGATGCCCTAAAAAAGCTCTTAGCCCTGATTATCCGTTGGAACAATGGCTCTATCTCTAATTTTAGACAGCCGCAAGCAGGGTGACTCTCTGAAAAGAAGCAGGACATTTTGTGCTGCATTCTCTTCTCAGGAGCATGAACTCTTCTCTGCTTGCTTAAAGCCCTGCTGTTTACAAGCCTGAGATCTTCTTGTAAACACGCACTTCTGCACTGTGCCCTTGAACAGCTTCAGCATTTAGCACTGTCCTATTCACAAACACCAGTACTATATCCTTGCCTCCCTTGGCACTCAGTGCCCTACTGTTCACACCTCTTGAAGTAAATTTCATATTTTTATGTAAAAGCTGTGGTGTCTGACTGTGACTCATGTACTGCTGCCCTCTCCCAAAGAATGCTTCATGTTATCATATATGGTTTTTCTGGATAACGTTTTATTTTCTCAGAAATCCAGAATATAAATATTCACTTAAAGCACGTATCCCAAATCAATGATGTACTGTCAATGGGAGTTAAGCTTTCATAAAAATACCACAAGCAGGCAAGGTTTTGTGCAGCAGCTGCGAACTAGGTGGGGAAAATTTTCAAGCTGGTTAATTTGTTATCTACATATCCCTGATGATTGAATTGCCCACTTGTAACTGAGAACACTTTTTTGACACTGTTTCTAAGTGGGAAAGTCACTGAATATAGCAAAAAAACCCCTGAAACCTTAGCCATAAAAGAAGTTGAGTATAGATTTAGAAGAGGGAATATATAAAATGTCTAGTTAAGACTAAAGGAAAACCGTGTCTTGAAGTTTCAAAAACTGAATGTGTGTTATGTGTGGAGATAAAGCGTTCCCAAAGGCAAATGCTGCAAGAACATTATTCTCAGCAGTTCCTATTCATTTTCATTACCTTGATTTTAAAATTATATCTTCTAAAATATATAGATTTCAAGCAGTACCTGCAGCATGCTGATACACGTAGTGTCACATCGTACCAGAGCAGGCTGTGCTCTAATCTCTTCCAGGTGACATTCTTGGCACCACTTTAAGTGACTCTGTCCACCTAATGGAAATGATGACTGAGAGTAGACATTGTTCATGTCTCTCAGCTACCCACTCATTGTCTTCTCTTGTGATTCTTTAACTTCTAAAGCGTATTTTGGGCATTGCTGTTACACAACCATCTGGTAGCTCTTGAATTTATGGAATCTTCCAGGGGGACATGTGCTGACATTCAAAAAGAGGATAAAAGCTGTTAGCCAAAATATCCCCCCTTTTGTTTAATAGATAATATTTAGCTTGTACTTGGCATACCAGGAAGTTCTTCTTTAGAAGTAAAACTCAAATTAAAAAGATGTTATAGAATTTTCAAGAATTCATCAAGCTGTGCCCTAACTGCTGTTTGACCTGCCTTCATATGGGTATTCCTACCACTAAACAGAAACAATGATCTTGGCACACCATGAAACCTTTGTGCTGAAAATTGGTGGCGCAAACCCTTGAGTTGTGCATGAACTAACCTATACCTGTTATCGACTTCCCTTTCTGCATGCAGGTTTTAAACACGTTCCATTTGGGTTTCCATCAGAGGGAGCATTGCAGTGGGTGCTTCTAGTCCCCACATAGGACACGGGATATTCCCGTGTGCATCTGCCTCAACAGCTCCGTTCTTCCCTGCTGCCAGCAACCCCCAAGTCGATCACAAAAGGTTTGCCTTTAATATTTGATCAGCAAACAATGAACGTATTGGAAGGGTTTCTCTTACCATGCAAAAAGCATTAAAGGGAACTGTTTTGCCTAATTGCACGTATTTATTTACTTTATTAATTTTCTACTTCAGTGGTGCAGCAAGCAAAACCTGCATTTTCACATAGAAGGTCTCGAAAGCCAAACCCTCCACCAGTGATATCAAAATGAATTTGCCTGAGGTTGGAAGCACAAGGAGAGCCCTCCCCATAGTTATCTGTTCTGTTGGTATCTCTTGTGGACGTTAGCAAGCAGTTGTGAAATCTTCCATTTGGCACAGAATTATTTTACAGATGTGTGATGGGATTACTTGAGTTTTCATAAAATTCCTAGAACTTTTTAAGGTTAAGTGAGCTTAATTAAGAAACTGTATATCAAACTGCTATTTATTAAATTGAGGTACTGTTTACAAATACCTTGTTCTAACCTACATGCATGTACTGCAAAAGCTACAGTGAAAGATACAGTGATTTTAATGCTACTGAAGTTTTTCATATCAGCTGTAAATCATCGGACAAAATCATAGGACCTTCTTGTTAATTCTTTCTAGAGTAGTTCTTACCAACAGAACATGATGCTTCAATGAAATGTATTCTAAAGGCTGCTCAGGAGGCAGCAGGACAACGCCATGTGTGGAGCCATTCCCCTTTCAGAAAGATTTAACAAGGACATGGCGCCTCTGGATAAGCAGTAGTTTGCGTAAGATGTGACCACATTATTTTGTAGCTGGGTGCTGAAACAAATCACTGCCTTCTGCTAAAAATAGGAATCGAGCAAATCCCTGCTAGGCACGTGGTGGAGGTGGATTTTCCCACCCTGTGCTTGCAGCAGAGTGCAATGCACTGGAGCTGCACTGACAGCACTGGTGGTGGGAACACAGCGGTGTGGGCTTCAAATGACCTGGTGAATATGGGCAGAGAGAGAAGGGCTCTGTTTGGTAACCAGACTCTGTGTGCCAGTCCAGTGAGCTGGGATGAACACACCAAATGAGACATGCTTACCGGTTGCAGTAGAGTAACGTGGACTTTACAGCTTGGCAGTGTCTCCTAGTGACCTTCAGTAACTCATGGTCGGTACGGTTTTAAGATGAGGAAAGAGTAAATAACCTATTTGAAGATAATAATGAGGTCATGTTAAATGTTTTGGCAGTTTGGTGCTGAGTAGGATGGTGTCATGGTGGGTGGGCAGAGGTGGTTCCCCCAGTGCTGTTCAGGGCTGGGCACTCCCAGGCGGCCACCCACCCTGTGGGGCACAGGGCCATCACCCTGTGGGCAGCCCCAAGACCGGGTTCCCCCGTTACTTTTATACAATTCCTTGGCGTGGTTTGATTTGTGAGTCTGATTGTGGAAAAAGTATTTCTTTTAAATAGCCTCTTCATTCACCTTTGCCTTACATTTTGGTTTAAAACAGGCAGAAACCTTTGTAAAGTGTATGGAATACAATGCCTTCTGCTGAGACAGCACACGTGTAACTGGAAGTGTGAGGGTCTTCCTGTTCCTCAAGATTACAAACAGAAGCTTCTTTCCAGTATATCACTCCTATGAGGAATAGCATGTTTCAACTGAAAATGAGCACTTTAGGGGTGCTGGACTGACACATCTGACCCCAACAAGGAATTATAGACTTGCTGTAAATACTGACTGCGAGTTTTTGACGGATTCAATTCAGCTGCAGGCAAGCATAGCTTGAATAACGACAGAGGCTTATGTCCTCAACACTTAGTATTATCATTGTAAAAACAATTCTATGTTTATATCTCTATAGGCGAACACACACTTGAATTATTCATCAAATGTATTTTAGTGTAGGCGAGATGTTCCGGGTTTTTATTTAGCTCATATGTAAAATTTTTGTTTTGAAACATTTTTTTTACTGTGCTTTGTTTCTGGAGAGCCGGTGGTCAGCAAGAATGACTCCATGGTGACTTTTTTAAATAACAACTTTTTGTGGTGTTCCTTGTGATGTCTTGGTGCAATTAATAATAAATTAACAATGCAAGTTAGTGGCAATCACAGTGAGAACCTAGGGGAAAATAATGAAAGGCCATATTTTAATTTAAACACTGCAAAACAATGTTTGTACCATTAGCATTTCTGGTAGCATATTCTAGGTATAATGTGATAACTGCCAAAGGTAGCACAGTTAATCCACCTACAAGTATTAGCTCCTGCTAAAACAGGCCACTTAAAACATGCATGAAAATGGACAGAAGTATTTTATAGTGTGATAGTAAAAAAGACACCTTATGGTGCACGTCAAGATTATTGTAACTGTCTGGAGTGCTGAAGTTAACAAAATACTGTGCATTAGTGTGTGGGATACTGATTTTTACTGAAGTCAGATTTTTTGTACCAGTCTTTCCCTTTTAAAGGGCACGGGGAAAGGCAGTTTTTGTTTTACATATGAGCGTAGACATGATAAAATCTCAAAATATGTGTGTTGATGGAGCTGTGCAAATAAGGATATATTGGCCAGAGTAAGTGGAGGAAACTCCAGCTTCCTAATAACCTCAGGATTTGTTTGCTTTTACCTCCCCTTCGGGTAATATGTTGGCAAGTCCTCCATAGCACCAAAGGTAAAAAGAAGACTTTTTTTCATTCCTGGGAGAAGCGGGATACAATTTCTGTGGCAGGGGTGCCCGGTGTTGAAGAGCTGTGCCCCCGAGGTGCTGCGCTCGCTGGCTGCAGGGAAACAAGTTGGAGGTTATATAAAAGGAAATACTCTTCTCCAGGATTTAACATAATCCCCTGCTGAGGCTCAGTGAGGCACGTTTGGGTTTCGATGGGGTGTACAACACAAGATATTACCAACACAGTAGCAGGGAGAGTGCAAACCATTGGGTGCTGAGGTAACTTCTCTGCTGAAGATGCTGCTGTAATTCCAGGACATTGTTCAGGGCATAAAAAATCATTATCTTAAATTTGCTAAAAGTAGAAAGCATGCAAGCGAATTGTAATGTGTTGAGGTGAAAATGAGATAAACTACTCTTAGCCTTTGACAATACTCTGTGCCACTTCAGTTCTTGGAGAAAATGATAAGCTTCTGATAAAGTAATAAGAAAAACAGAAGAAAACACAAGCCTATCTTTCATCTGCTTCCATCTCTTCAGTTCACAGAAGTGAATTCTGTATGGGAGCGAGAGGCAGAGGGTAAAGGGAGATTGAGAGGGGAAGGATTGTGTATTATACTGAGAATAAGGGGTATGATCAAGTAGGACAATAGTCAAGATTGAAGAAGAAAGAATACTTTATATAAGCTTAAAGGGGAAGAACTTGGTATGTTGCAAAACGACAGAATAATAAATAATTGTTAGTCTATAGTATTCCTACTGGAATTATATACATATAATATAAATATGAAATAAATATGTTTTAATCTTTCCAGTGGGGCTGCAGCAAGACTGTTGCTAAGGAATGAGCTGCCAGAATAATAATAAAGAGTGTTACTATAAATTTTCCTTAAACAAAAAGGGTTTTTTTTGTTGTTTTAGGGGGCATTTTACTGGCGTGACATTATTAAGCAAGTTTTGAGCAGAACTGTTGTTTTAGAATGATCATTGCAGGTTAATGCGAACATTTGGAAGGCAGAACAGGCAATCGTGATCTAGTGGTTCGAAGTACTGCCAGTATGCAAGCTGAGTGCTAGCAGAAATATCAGGGCAAGTAGAGGAGCACTAACAGTTTCATCTCACTTGTTTCTGGCTTTTGGAAGGAAGGTGGAAGGGCAGGAGGAGAAAGCAGCACTACAGAAAACAACAGAAAAAATAACTCGATCAAAATGATACCAAGAGGTGTATAGAACCCAGAAAGACCTAGAGGGCCTATTCCTAAGCAATAATACCTTCAAGACATGAGCAGTGCAAAGGACAAAGAAATCATTCACCAAGTGAGGTGGAGACAAGAATGAGGCCCTGAGGCAAATGCAGGAAAAATTTAGGATAAATATTAAGCAAAGTTCTCAATAGTATGGTTCACTCCTGAAGTTGTAGCTGTGCTCTGTGATGTGCAATGTTTTGATAAAATGCAAAGTTCACTCTCAAATGCATTGGACAAAAGACCATGTCATAGCAATACACTGAGTTTCTCCATCATCCTGTGCTCAAACTCTGCTCAGAGACCAAGCATGGAGGATAATGTTTCTCCTTACAGGGTAGGAAGGAAAGCTTATCCCATTCCAGTAAAGAGCAGGATCATTTTTGGGAGATGCGGTTGAGCATGGCATATTAAATACATAGCTCAAATGTGGAATAACATGTTTTTAATGCAGAGTTTGGGGAACACTCCTCCTGTGGTGATGGGCTTTGTGGAGGGAGTGATGCACCTTGTGGAGGCTTTGAGACTCCTTCTGACAAACACTGGAAAGACACAGTGCTGCGTTAGACAAAAAAGATTAAGTATAATCTGGAATTTGCAGGCTTAAAAGATAGGCAAAATGAGTAGAAAGGAAAATACAATCCTTTCTTTTCCTTCAAACCTGTTAATTTCAGTGTCTTCAGCCAAATGCTTTCCTGGGCTAAGATCATTCAAACAGTTTCAATCATACAACAAATTAGTGGTGGTGCATGTGGTGTGTAGAGTGGAAGAGACACCTAAGAATTAAAAAAAAAATCAATTTTTTACCTAATATCAGCAGATGCTAACCCACATTATGTGACTTTCTGTAACCTGATGTAATGCTCTGTGTTCAGGGTCACGGAACAAGGACCCGTCCTGGAGGAATTGCTCTTTTTTTCCCACAGTGAAGACATTAGGAAAAATATTGCTCGCTATTGGTAGGGTTATTTTCTGTTCCTCTTTTATATATTACCTGTTGGGAATGGAAGTCCCCATGCTGCTCTTCTGTAGTGGTATGCGGAAGGAAGCAGGCAAGGTAAGCAGCCACTGTGCAGTACGGTTTTTAGCCTGTACAGCATCAGCCTCTGCAGCTGCTTCCCAGAGCTCTGCTGTATATCGCAGTGTAGGGAGTTGTGAGGACAGGGGGGCAAATGAGGGGAAAATGAAGTTTCCTTTATAATCTAGTCTCACCCATTGTGTGAGGAGTATCAGTGGTGTATCTGTGATTGTACTCGGCTTTCAGGTACGCAAGGTTTGGCTGTAGGGCTGTACATCCCCGATCCTGTTTTAAGGACTAAGGAAAGGCTTTGATAACCTAAACTGCCAGTCCTTCTGCATGCGTTCATGTGAGCATCGGCTTGTGCCACGGGTTTGGGTGATACTATTTCTTGTTCAACACAACCATTAGCTTCTTGGAGCTTCTGCCTTTTGCTTGCACCATGATTAAATCATACAAGGAGAACATGTGTTTCTCAGATCTCCCTGCAGCCCTTTGGGTATGATTGTATTTTAAGTTGGACAAGGGCAGGCGAGGGTGCACATGAAAGTGTGCAATTCTGAGTTTGTTGTTCTTGGTGCTTTCATATTGCAAAGATCAATAATTTACCTCTTGTCAGGTGAAACAAGATTAGTTGCATTAATTTTTGAATGCTTGCATAGTGTGTGCAAATGGATCTTACCTTGCTGAAGTCCTGTCTGTAGCCCTGCCACGCTTTGGTTGCAGGGGAGCTGCACTGAGCTGAATGTATGACTTCTGAAACACTATATGTGAATAAACATTGCTGTTCTAACAGGAGGCAGGGAAGAAGGAGAATCATCAACACACTGGTGGTTTGATGGAGCTGGACAATGTTTTGGTTTAGGCTGCTCATTGGATTGGATTTTGCATCTAAGGTAATGGTTTTTGTTGCTGTTGTTGTTTGTTTTCTTCTCAAATACGCCTTTTGGTTTTGGTTTAACTCTCTGACTCGGTCGGCACCTGGTGGGTACTGGCACGTTCCTTCTCCTGCCACGCTGCTCAAAGGGGGGACATGGTCTTAAGAGCCTGCAACTCCTTCCAGCCAACTGCCTGGTTCTCTGCATGTGGGTTTGGGCTTTCCCAGTTGGCATGTGGCGCTGAGGAGTGCTCACTGTGGGAGAGAAGTGATGCTTGCACAGCATCATCCTCAGGCAGTGCAGAGGTTCCTCAGACAGGCATTTTGCTCTGTTATCTCTTTGCAAATGTTATGCCTGGTAGATATTATAGTGCCACCTAAAATGTTGCTTACTTACATTATTCTGAAAAAATGCTGGTAATAATCACCTACCAGCAGGCAGCGGTTCCCTCTGTGTTCAGAGGCATCAATTGCCTGCTGCAGTGCTGCTCTCCTCGACGGCTCAGGAGCTGCCTTAGGCCTGTAGTGGTGCTCTCTGTGCTACCATGAATAAATGTAATTCTCTGATCACATCTCTCATTTGTGCGTTGATTTTGAACTAATGATGTGTTTGTGTGTGCATACCTAAGGAAAAAAAAAGCATTATGTGCTAGAATTCCTCCCCTGTTTTGGACTGTGTAGCTGAGGGATGTCGTGGAGGTACTGCATGTAGCACTGCTGCTATGTCTGGATTTTTATGAAGTCCTTGGACAGATTTAATTAAAACTGTTTTCTGGATTTCATCTTCTACAGGAATGGTCTTTTATAGGTTCTACCCATGAGGTGTTGTTTAGCCAATTGAACGTATTTAAATGCAGAATATTATTTTGGCATTTTTGTACTGTGGAAATCTAGACTTAATTTTTTTTTTTTTTCCCAAGCAGTTTGCTGTTATGTGGAGCAGATGCAGTCCCCATTCTGCAACTGCTATGAGAGATGAGATTGAAGTGAGTTTGTCTCTCCTGCATTTTTTCAGAAGCCTGCAGATAACTTGGCCTCACTATGTCTCAACATTGTAAGTATTTCTTTACAGTTCTATTAAAACCTTTCCATACAATTTGCTGTTGTTTATCTTATTCTGTTTCTAACCAAATGTGTTTTTCTCCTTAAGATTTTCTCCAGTTATGGTCACTGAAGTTCTATTCAGTTTGTCCGTCCAAGCTATTAGTTAAACCTCTATTGCTGGCAGGCTTTGCTTTTGAATTTAATATTGTGATGTTCCCATGTGTTGCCGTGCATGCAACACAAAGGCACATCTCTTGCACTGCCATTGCACCAGCACACGGATTGTGCAAGTTTCTCAGTGTGCAAATCACAGCCGGCAATTCAGCCAAACCATGAAGCTACCTGTGCTAGTGCTGTGACAAAAACACCCACGGCTCTCCTGTGCTGGAAATCCCAGACTTGGTTTCCCCAGCTCTTTTCCCCATACACCATCACAATGTTGCAGCCTCCTTTGCTGCAGGGAGTCTCTCACCACAAACACAATTGACTTTCACTGTGGTCCAATTTTCAGTAAGAAATTTCTTACATGACCAATTCTCTTCACCCACGAGATATGACCGGCCCTGTTCCTCAGACCCAAATCAATGCCTTTTCCCTTTGACTTGCTTCTACTTTCTACCTTACACTTGTTTATTTAGGCACCTAGATTCCAAAGTAATTCCTTGCCCTGTTCCAAGAGATCAGATTTGCACCTCTCCCGTGCGGAATGCCTCCAAAGTCAGAAGCATTTTCTCTGAATAAAACGGAGTCCTTCTGTCCTTGCAGACCCTTTCCCATGCCAGAAGCTCAGCCTGCTCAAAGCATTCTTGGCTTGGTCCACCCTGTTCCCCTCTCCATCGGACCCTTTACGCTCTTGCCCAACTCCAGCCCTTGGTGGGTCTCTCATCCCTGAATCTCCTTCCAGCCTTCTCCGGCAGACAGGCAAGTCCCAGGAGGAACCTGGTGCAGGGCCATGCCAGCTACAACACTGCTCCCTGCCTGGCTCTGCCCACCCGGCGAGGCAGTCACCAGAGAGATTCCTGGTATGTATCGAATTTTGAACTTGTGTGCTTTTGAGTTACACTGTACAAAACCACACAATAGCTCTGAACATTTACAGTATAATTTCCCCCGTTAGTTTTCATTTTCTAGTATGGTGCTGTTCATTTTATGTACTCTTTATCATATTTGTCAGTAAATCTCCAGCAGATGCAACACAGTGGGGTATGTTTGAAGCACTGCAACTACCAGTGCTTGGCAAAATAGCACTGTAAAAATCGTTTGCATTAGAGCTAATAAATACAGCTGGAATGGACCCCAAAATATGTTCAATAAACCAATAATAGTGACTACTCATTATACTCCTACTTTAGGAAAAGCAACTGTTTTTCATTCAATGTTTAGAGTACTGTAATTGTATAGTGTAATATTTTACCTTCAAGTTAAGTCTAATATAATGGTCAATTCCTGCCTTTAATTGCTGACAGCTTGCTAAAAATTTCTGGTCTCATGCCTCATACATTTTATTTCCTCCATATAAGGGTGGGGTAAATGTCTCACCATGTAGTTTGCTGTAACTCCTCGTAAATACCAGTTCTATTGTTGTGATTGTTATCACTACTATATATATATATAAATATGTGTTGGGGTTTTATTTTCCACCCCAAATCCTATATTCAAGGTTTTCCAGGTATCATCTGGAGGTGTAGAGAGATCATACTTAGGAAAAGAATTACATGGATTAACCAATTTACAGAATTACTTGAAAATCTAGATGCTAGCATGCTGCTGTAGATTCCCCCTCCCTTTCTCCCTAGCAAGTTCAGCTTATCTATCCCATGGAAATGATTTATTTGAAAAAGAAGTGTCAGACCTTGAGACAATAATAACCTACCAAATCTGCATGTCTTCAAAATATGTGCTTATTCTGAAACATGCACATATTGGCTTTCATAAAAGAACATGCTGGGTTTTTTTTCCTTGTTTGATGCATGCCAGCAATTTTTATAAAGAGGATAACTGATAGAAATCCTTAATAGTAATGACAAATAAATAACTCTCTTTCCCACAATGCTTGACAATGCAAGAATTCTGTGCGGGGTTATTATAGGTAAAAGTAACAAACAGAATTTGCATGTACCCCGTGCCATACGTGAAACAACAAATTGGTTCATACTAAGTTCGTTTAGCCATATTTTACATCTTCTAGAACTTGAATTGTGAAGCCTACAAAACAATTTATATTTTATCTGTACCATCTAATTAATTAAATGGCCCCAGAGTACCAGACTCACAAATCTCGTTAATAGCTGAATACTGAAATAAAGGCTGTTCACCCCTACTAGAATAATATTTGCATATCTCCACCTGCGATGGGTAATAAGTACCTGCCACAAATCAGAATTATGAATTTTGTACGCCTAACAAAACCGCGGGGGAAATTATACCTCAGACATTCCATAATAATTGCAGCTAAGCTGTTTAGTGCCATCCACTTATTCTGCCTGAAGTGTTTAAAGCAGCAACAGTTGTAAATGAATTCAGGCACACATTCAAGAGAAAATGTTTTAAAAGTTTTTCTGTCTTGCCATATGTAATTATCTTTACAGGAATGTTCAGCTACGAGTTATAACATGCTCACATTTAAAATTGCAAATTAAAAAGTAAGTTCCTCCAATTAAAGCACATTTTATAAGAGCAGTTTTTAAGTTTACTATGATGATATAGGAAACAGCTTGGCCCATGTTTATCCCATTGGTCTCCCAGAATTGGTGATCCAGTCTATAAATGACCACAGTGAGGAGTCTACTTTTTCAGTGTTTCTTTTCCCAATCACATGCTATTCCTGGGGGCAGTTAACTGTTAAGGCTTGGACAGAAATATACTGCAATATAGGCAGCCTTTCATAGGCTGGGGAATTGGGACATTAAAGCAGGCAGCAGGAATTGTCTCTACTTTGTTTATTTTCGTGACAGGAGTGGAAACTGTACATGGGGCAGAGCTGGCAAGGAACAGGTCTTTGTTACTGGGAACTTGAGGCAGCAGACTGGTGACAGTGCTACCACCTCTGGTGATGTCAATCCATTAATAAATATCTGAGATGTTATAAATATCTGAGAAGTAGGTGTCAAGAGGATGGAACTAGTCTCTTTTTGGTGGTGCCCAGTGATAGGACAAGGGGCAATGGGCACAAACTGGAACACAGGACGTTCCACGTAAACATCAGGAAAAACTTCTTTACTGTGACAGTGACAGAGCACTGGGACAGGCTGCCCAGAGAGGTTGCGGTGTCTCCTTACGAGGAGACTTTCAGAATCCCCTTGGACGTGTTCCTATGCAACCTGCCCTGGGTGAACCTGCTTTCTAGGTCCCTTCCAACCCCTAACATTCTGTGATTCTGTGACTTGTTATATTACAGATTGTAGAGAAGACAACAGACCAACAAAAATAACTCCTTCTTCACTCTGGTTCTTATGGAACACTCGGTGTTTTATGAAGAGCTAGGCTTCCCCTCTCAACAGCAGAGGAGAACAGAGATGGAACTGCAGTCTGAATGGTATTTGTGATCACTGAAATCCGCTTATCATTTTAAAGCTAGTCTTCTGATTTTTGAGGACTTTTGTCTTAGTAGTGCATGACATGAGCAGGCCTGGAGGGAAGGGAGATGGAGGGAAACCCCCATTTCCATCAGATGGGAAGGGCAGAGGCAGCCTAGACGAGGTGGCAGGGAACAGATCAGGGCATCCCTGAGGAAACTGTGTCCTGGAGGTGGGCTGGCTGTTTGGGTAAGCATTCAAATGCACGTTTGTGCAGACAACAAAGTGACCTCAGGGCTAGGTTTAAGCTATTATAACACCAGCTGCTGTAGCCTTATAGCATAAGAATATAGCCATGCTGTAACGCTTGCTGCCCCTCCAGAAGAGGAGCAGGAGAAGCTGGACGAGGATCGTTTCTGGAGAGGTGACGGTACCCTCTGCCAAAGGAGGCCTTCTGGCACTGTGGCTCCTGTGCCTATAAATGTCCACATCTGTATGCTGGGAGAGCAGCAGTGATTTTGCTAGTGTTCTAGTAAAGGATTAAAAAAAAAAAAAGGATTTATATGTGTTCAGAAGGAAGATGCACAGTGCAACAAGTCACAAGGAGGTGATTAAGTCAGGTTGTCTGGCTCTGCCTAGTCTGACAGCACTGAGTCTGAGGGTTTAGGAAAATAGCTGATAGCCTGTTACCATGATGAAGTGTAGCTTAAAACTACATTTTATATTTTAGAGGACTAACAGATGAGGTCCCTATGGATTTTCCTTTTTTTTTTTTTTTCTTATTACATAAAATGAAAATAGAAGCTGAACCATAATCTCTCACTAACTTACACATTAGCCCAGGGCAATAAAGATGTTTTTATTGGAGGCAGATTTTGTGAAAAGTTGTTTGGTTTTATCTCTGAACATTGTACTATGCTGAAGGCATTTAAGTATCCTGTTGGGACGCTCTGTCCTGGAAAGCAGTTACTCTCAAAAGGACAGTGAGGTCATTGGCAAAGCTCTCCTTTCTGCTGGAGTGCCTCAGGATCCTGCCCTTTCCCCTCTGCTCATCTCCCACTCTTGCCTTAGCCGCGAACAGAGGCCAAAATGCACTTTTAGACTGTAATCCCTACTTGCCCTCTGATGGATCCAGATCCGGCACCAGCAGCCAAACACAGCTGAAAGGGAGACCTTAGTCCTTCTCTCTGCTTACTCACGGCTTTCCAAGTCCTACTTCTTCACTCCCCACCAGTGGTGCAGAATCCGGCCTCTCTCCAGCAAGGTTGCAGGTCTGCTTTTCTGTTCATCCCTCTTACCTGGGCCTTTCCTAAAGCCAGCAGGCTCCTTCCCTGCTCTAAGTTGCCACTTTTCCTGTTTTGGCTGGAAGCAATTAAAATGCCTGCTCCAACACCCATCGTCTTATCTTGATTTTTCACAACATCCTTTTCTCTAATCTTAACAAAACCAGCACTAGTTACTGTTACTCATCCTGTGAGTCTTGTCAACCCCCCCTTCCCTAACAGTGCATGCTGGCCAGGCTGCCTCTCTGTTCATCCCTCCCTGCTAATTTCCTTGATTTTGCAGATAATGTAACCTGCTTGCCATCGGGCCTCTTTCACCCATCACTAGGTATCAGCCTGAGACTGTCTCTTGGCACTCACTGTCATTGTAGGATGGTTACATTTTCTATCAAGCCCTCCATACCTTCTCTTCCTATTCCTGTGCTTTTTCTCCCTTTGGTTGGCAGCGGTGCCTTGTAAATATATGTAAGCTTGGATTCTAACAGTGATTCAGCACTGTGTAGTTGTCCTCGTGGCTTGTTCATTTGGAGGACTGTTAGCAATTCAGGGGTCCTCTCTCCCTTTTGGGTAGTCCCTGCTCCCCTGCAGACACTCCACCTCTCTTCTGGATTTTTCTGTCCTATTTGGTTCTTGGAGAAGCCGAAATACATACAATAGGTGGGACAGTATCCTCTCTAATGGCAAAGACTTTAGAGTCTAGACTAGATGGCCAACAGTATCTGAAAGTGTTCATTGTACCGCTATGCAAATACAACAGTGGATGGCCTTAGCAGCAGTGTGACTTGGGCTTAGTCACTGTCCAGCTTGCCTCTGTCTGAAAGGCAGATGAGGAGTTGGCATTAATGGTTTCTTTCCATAAACTATTATGCAGAGGATAATCTCTGATTGATGAGGTCATGCCCTGCTACCTTACAAAGAAACATATGTGTCTCTCCTAGATTTAAACCTAAGGCCATGCTTGGCAATCAGTCAGCAGTTCCTCATTGATTATGACTGGCAGGGATTTTTATTATGCTTATTTTTCATTTTATTTCCTTCATTTATCTAAATCTATCAAATATTTCTGTTTAATCTTTCAATCTATGGAAAGTACAGATTTCATCTTATATGATGCTTTAGTATGTATGATAAAAAGATGGTTTTCCCTTTACCTTGCACTTCCCATTCATATTGTAATTTTTTGTTCAAGCTTAAGCAGTCCACATTTCATTAAAAAACCCACACTATTCATATTTCTTTCATCCCTATAAGATGGTAAAAGCAATGTTGCTTTGATGAAATTTGGCAGGTAAGAGGATCTAGTTGAATCATCTCAAACCCCTGGAGTTTTGGGCCTCCAGCTATTATGGTACAGCAGCTATGAGTATTCAAAAATTGGTCCTTTGTTTGCACTGAATTTCCAAGCCATCTGTAGCACACAAAAGCCACAGATCTCTTTATAGTTCAGAATGAATATTTTAAAATTCAGTTTTAGATTTTATTTGTAGCACTTCAGATCTCTCGATCCCATCTGTCTTGTGTCTCAGAGCGGTTGCATTAAACTGTACTTGGCAAAGTCAGAACTTCATCTTAGAATTGAAGGTAAACCCTCATTCCTTTTCATTTGGAATCACAGCGGATGCACGTGTGATCAGGATCTGCACAGAGGACTGATAACATATGGTTGTATTTATTCACATGCTGCACATTATTATTAGAATATTAACAAGTAGCTGCAAATATAAGATCATCCGGTCTGAACCTTGCTGTATGCTTTTATAGCGTGGCAGAAAAAAGAAAACATCTGCGTGAGTACTGCTGGCCCTGGGTGGTGTGTAACGTGGCAGAGGAGCGTGGAGACCTGGAGTGGCCGGCAGCACCTCTCCCAGCCTGGGCTGCCCCTACATCCAAGAGCCCTCCTCGAAGCTTTCACAGCACGCCTGGGAAGTGACAGGTGCCCTCAGGGAATGGGAAGGTGCGAGGACACGTCAGGGTGAGAGGGGACTTGTGCCGGCTGGTGTGGAGGAGGCCGTAGGGAAAGGGGATAGAACTGCTCACTTCAGACAGCGTTGGCATATGCATTCACCCTCATATATACGTGCCTGCCTAATGGAAAATTTAGCAAAAAACAACAGAGCTTCTTGAAATTATAGGAAAATAACTCCTTGCAGTAATTTACCCTGTTAAAATATCATCATGTGCTTGAATTAGATTCAGTATTTTGTATCTAAACCTTAGCTGCATCTCTCAACCATGTGCAATTTTTTTTCTCTTCCATGTTTAACCAGTTACCTGAAGTCACCGGTTCTGGGTCAGTGGTATAAAAAGAGAAACATCATATCTTTCATAAAAAAGTGAGAATAATCTAACTCTTATTAAGGCATGCTTCTGTTCCGGTAAATCATTCATCTTTTGTTTTCATTCCGTGCCCTGTCCTGAATTGTAGTGGGATGTTTGTTAGACTCTCAGGGTGTAAATGAATTGCTGCCCTTAATGAATCTCTTCTCTTCAATAGATTTTAAAATTGTATATATGTACAAAAACATATATATTCATATGTATATATGTGTATCGCCATCCCTTTCTGGAAAAACTGGGCAAAATACAACTATGAAAAACTTCTCTATCTCAACAAGATCTTAAATATAAGAAGCATGTTGTAATTCACCCTGTAAAATCTGTCCTAATGGCTGTGTTGTCTTCACATGAAATCAAATGAGTGAAGACCGTGAGATCCTCAAGTTATCTGGATGTCCTGGGCTTAACTGAAAAACTGGAGCTTGTAAAACTTGTTTATGTTAAGAGTAAATTATGTATCATCATCTCATCGGTTAAACTTAGAAGGGTAAGAATTATTCATGTTATTGTACTGGTACTGTTTAATACAATGAAAAATAGTTATTTTAGAGTACAAGCAATTATGCAACACTGAATAGTAATTTAAAGTAGATTCTTAGAGGTATTTAGATGGATCTTTAAAGAAAGCTGTGTGCACGTCTGGTAAGCATGTGTCTTCATTGTTTCTCACTTGGGTCTTCCAGGAGGCCAGATTCTTGCTTTTCCAAAGATGAACATTTTATATAATATTTTAACTAACTTTTTCACTAATCTGTATATTTTTATCTCACTTCACAGAATAAATGGAGTAATGAAAGAGGTAACACTTTTTTACTGAGTTGAATAAACCACAGGGAATTAACTGTTGCTTCTGCCAGCCCTGCCTCTAGCGTGGATCTCTGAACCCCTCTGGGAGTCGTAGCAGAACACTTCATAGCAGCATTCTCCTGAAGAGAAGGGGTAAGTGTGAGAATTTGCTTCCAAGTGTTGTTTTGATTGTTTATTATTTGGGGAACTTTTATCTGTTATCATGTAATGGGAGACTGGAAAACACAGAGCAGTAAAATCATATAATGTGCCTAAAGCCCTTCTTACTGAGACCAGCTCCACTCATGTGGCTGCAGCAGCGTCTAATGGGTGAGAAGAGCAGACACCACATATTTAAGTACTATTTGGGGCTGGGAAGGGGACTGTGCAAGAGCTGAGGAAGGAAATGTCTTGGTAAAGGCATTTATAGGTGGTAAATTGTTTCTTGTCAACAGACAGCTATTCTACAAAAGCTCCACCTCACTGTTCTTTCGTATGGAAATGGGGAGTGAACTTTCAGACTGTAAAATCTAAGCCAGAAAGAATTCGGAGGAAAAGGGAAAAAAAGAATAGTAATTCAGCTGTTAGTTTGCTTTCCTTTGGGAAATGAGCGGGGCAAAAGAAAGAACTTATGGAGGATGGAAATGAAAGCTCTTCCAGCTGACAGCCTGAGCTAGTTTGTCAAAGACAAAATATGTGGAGTGTTGTTTGCTAACACAGGGCTATCCGTGGTTAACTGAACATCAGGTTTTTGCAAAACTTCAAGTAAGAGAAATAGTCAAAAGAAAAAAATATATCACTAATTTCACTGTAATAAAGTCTCCGTCAGGCCAAGTCTCGTGAAGGAAACTTGCTCAAAACCAAAGATGACAACAAGAAAGACTTTCTCTGAGGAGCTTGGTATGCTTGAGGCTCCAGCTGCCCTGCCTTGCCCCATTGGAAAGGCTTGAGCTCCCCAGCAAGCATCTAGGCCTCTGGCAGACTTTGGTCTGACTAATAATACTTCAAATTCTTTAGAGTTGCATGTAGTCTCAGGAAAAATATACATTTTTTTCACTTATTCCTTTGTAAAAACTTCGTTCCTTCCATGGAAATGCATGGCTGATTCATTATAAACCTTTGTTCTGTATGGTATTCTTAATCCTTTTGCTTTGTGTGTATAAAAAGCTGAATATTTTTTTGCTTTGCTCACCTTTATTCTCAGGAGTGTAGCTCCTTCTATAGCAGAAAGTCAGTGGGATGGGATGGTCACTTTTGCCCGGGTGCAGACTGCCCATTTGAGCAGCAGGTCCTGCCTGCTCACCTTCCTGTGCTCCATCATGCATTTACACGCCAAGATGAGTTTGATTCTAGTCCAGGATTTCTAGAAGCAGGAACCTGGAGTTCGGTACCAAAGTGCATCCAAAAATACTGAATGCATTGGAGTTTTGACTGTCCTCAAAAAAGCTTCCTCACAATCTAAATTTCACAAGGTGGTTATTTTTTTACGTATCTCAAGCATTAATTTAGGAATGCAGTCTTAGACATCCAGTCTTTTGGATTCAGTCCCACAGTCCTGCAGGTAAACCGAGGGACTCTAAGGTGTAGTTTTGCTAAGCAGAAAGGTGTTGGTGCTCCCCTCTCCTGCCTCGCACACCAGAAACCAGCAGTGTTTTGTACCAAGTTCCTGCTGGCTGATGGCGTAATCCAGCTGCTTCAATGTAAATCAAGAAAGATTTTGAAAATATGCAGGTATCAAGTGCTGACAGAACAAACATTTGAAAACACAGCAGCTGGAAAATCGTAACAGAACATCTCACCCGGATTTTTGAGTTAACCCCAGCCGTTTTATTCTCTCCTCCAAGAAGTGAGACCTGTGGCTGGAGGCTGCTGCGTGGCTGGGGTAAGAAAGCAAGCACGTTTCTCCCGAGGGCTTTCTGAAATCATTACCTGGTGTAATTATTCTTTTAACGTGAAGTAGTGTAACCTAGGGACCCATTTCTTTAGTATGGCTAATTCTGAAATATTCAGCACATTTTTCATTGTCAAATATGTTGCGTATAATATCAAGAAGCGCGACCAGTTAGGGCAGGAGTAGAAAGATGGCTATCTGTTATATTCCAGACCCTATGAGGTAGCTGCTTTTCCTCCCAGTCTTCAGCACCGCGGTGCTTTGAGGAGGAGGGCTATGGAAAGCGAGGCAAAATATGTTTTGGCCATTTCAGTGGCCTGGGCTTTCTCCCAAAGGGGAGGGGGCTTCCCTGTCCCCAGCTTGAGTAACCTGCTCCTGTGGAAGAGGATGGTCAGGAGTACAGGTCCAGCTGGGCCACAGGCACAGAGCAGGGCTCAAATGCTGTTTTTTCAGTGTTTTCTCAGGCTGGTGCACCCTCACTCTGAGTCTGTAATTGCACTCCCAAGCCTGATGCAGTCTGTGCTAAGGGCTGGAAGGGAAAAAGCTGAAATAGAGCGAGCAAGGGCAAGGATGAGTCCCCTTGCTCCAGATTCTTGATATATGTATTTTTTTAACCAACGCCCTTCTTTGCAGAGCTGCACCCAGCCTGAGCGACCGCCTGAGTTCCACCCTGGCTTGGTGCTGCCAGCCCGCTTGCTATCCTTGTCCTGTGGTAGGAAGATTTAAAGGTCATCTCAAAATGAAGAGGACAAGAAGCGTAGTGATAAAGAGGTACATGTCAAGTTACAGCATAAAGGTGCAAAGTAATGAGAGGATTTTTTAAATTTTTATTTTTTACTAAATTTTCCCTTTTATGGCATGACCACTGTTTGGTGCCCTTGTAGCTGCAGTTTAAATGAATAGTCTTGCAAAATTTGAATAGATGATAAACCATGAGGGCTTGGATGTGATTAGGATTAACAGCGAAAACAAGAACATGCGCCTGAAACCACAGGTGTGATTTTTCATAGGCCAATTTATGAAGTTTCAGAAACTGAGGATTTTCAAATATTTACTCATTTTTGTGAACCCAAAGAGTTTTTAGACCACATATTCACTGAACTTCCAGAATTCCGTCAGGCTGCATGGATGCACTTGTGAGTCCTTAAACTAGTAAGATGTCATTTAAACAATCATTGACACAGCCACTGTCTACTTTAGCAAGACCTTCTACATTACTAATTCAAGTCTTCCTGCATTTGCATGCAGCACCTCAGCTACATGGCTTTAATGCTGTTCTCTGTTTTGTTCTGCTGTCAGGTATTCAGCGCTAGTGTCTTCTTCACTGAAGAATTTCTATATTACAGCTCTGAATACAATCTGTTTTGTATGCTCATGAGCTAGCTCTAGGACTTGAAGAAAAAAAACTATTTTATATTCTACACTGGTTAATTTTTCATTTCTCTGGCACCTTTGTGAAAAGTAGTCAACACAGTTAAAAATATACATTGTGCAACAATAAATATTTTATTGGATACATAATCTGCACAATTTACAAGTTTGATTTTTCTCTGGGAGTCTGAGTAAATCTATAATTTTTAATATCTGGTGAAAACTCATTTTTTATATTATATTACTCTATAATCACTATGAAACATGTGATCGGGTTTTTAATGGGAGCTATAGACATTACCTTCACTTTTTCTTCTAATAGAGCTTTATTAGAGTTCAGCAATTTTATGGGGAGGGTAGTATAGAAAAAGAAATATGGAGGCTTCATCCTGGGAACAGTATATAATTCATATGCTAATAAATTATAGTGTATTCCTTACACAAGATAACTTTAAGAAGGTTTTTAAAAATGTGTGTGTCTAAATACTTACGTATCTAGATGATACATGAATTTCATGTATGTTTGTTTGGTTTTGTTGTGTTTTCTGGTTCATTCTGTTGGAATGAATAGGTTTCTTTTTTCTAGCTTGTGCTTCCTATCCTTGTCTTAGGCCCATTGTAATAAAAAAATTCTGTTATTTTCTACTCTAGCATTTATACTCTACACCTACAGGTTTATGTTTCTGTTCATGGTTTCATAAACAGGAATGTAGGGCTGGAGATTGTTTGCTTGCTTTATGTATTAGTAGGTTAGGCTTTCTATTGCACACACCTAGAAACTGTACTTGATCCAGGAGACAAAAAGATAAATTACTCTGTATGCAGTGTATTGAGCTCCTATCGTTATATTGTGATATATTAATTCTTCTTTAATGTATTTATCCTCGCTGTGTGTCGGTGAGATAGGGAGGCTAAGTCATACTTATCTCAGAGATGGGGGATTAAGCCACAAAAAAAACCCCTAAGCAGTTTGACTAAGGCTGCACAGAATGTTTATAGCAAAACAGTGAATGATCATAGCTCTGAGTAGCGATGTTAAGTGTGGGATTGCTCACCCTCTGTTCCAAGGCTTCAGCTCTTGCCTCAGAAGCTACACTTTCACTTTGCTTAAATAAAATTCCATCTGAAATAAACCAACAGTTATAAATGCGAGTATTGTAGTCTACAAACCAACCAAGGGAGTTGAAATACCATGTTCCTGGATCTGTAATTCCCCATCGTTTTCCCCTGGTACTCTTGCTTTTTTGGAACAGAGTCTCTTGATGAGCACAGCAACGTTAGTGCCTATTTGAATATAAACAAGATTATGAAAAGAAGATGTAGCAGCTGATGATTGTGGATGGGTTTCAAGCACGTAGAGAGAAAAATATTTTCATATCATCCAAAGGATGAGCAAAAAAGGAGAAAATGAACAATGCCTATCAGAGAAAAGTTACGCAGCATAGCTGGCTGCATTTAGGTTCGTGAATACTTTCCAGAGAGGGAAAATGGAAGCTCAGGTGCTCAAACAGTTTTAAATTAGACCGGTGAATGTGTTCAGAAAACAATTTGTGATTAAAGTGGGTCTGTTCCAATTCTAATGTTTGTTTCTGTGAGAGAAACTCGTACTTGCTAATGCATTTGTTCCAAAACCAGTAACCTAAATATTGATGTCTGTTTGCAAAATTCTGCTGTAGATGCACAGATTAGCTCAAGTTGAGAATTCCCTTGGGTAACAGGACTATCAGTTGCTTCTCCCAGATGAAGATGAATGTGTTTACTGTTGACAAAACAGTCTTCTTTATTCTTGTAATGGAGAACTTTAATACTGCTTCTTTTAAATGTCATCCGCCTTCCCAATATCTTTCTTTTCCACCTTATCTGCTCTCAAAAACTCAAGACGAAGTAACCTTACCAAACACAAACAGTTCTTGAAGTTTCATTAACCTCCTCTTGCCTCTTTGTGTGCACTTAGTGACTGGAAGATCTTTACAACCACTTTAAAAGTGATTATTGTTCTGACAGTATCCTCTGTGAGGTTTGTTGTCTCACCATTGAACAGAATGGGCTGTGCCCAGGACATTATCTTGTGTTTTAGCTAGGAACAGCAAGCCACAGATAAAGGAATTCAATCATCTCGCTATGCTAAGTGGTACAATTTCTTTGATTTTAACCTATGGATCCTTGTGTAAAACTCCATCTGCGATTTCTTCTTCCTTTACTATCGCCTTTTTTGTCTCCCATCATCCTTTCCCAGTTCTTTTCCTTGTTTAGAGATACGGCTGTCACTGAGCTGCCCCTTGCTTATCAACAGCAAACCCACCTTTCAGAAAGATCTGCCTTTTTGCCATGTCCGAAGTCAGTAAGAGTTAGCCTTGTCATCCTTTATGAGAGCCCCATCATTGACTATAACCCCATGGTTGACTGCTGTGTTATGCAGAATGAGGCAGGCTGCAAGGATGTCAGATGCAGTATTGAGTGTGTGCTTTGACAATTGGAAAAGACACCGAGAATGAGATTTCACAATCCCAGAAGACCTTTGAGTGATCAATGAATTCTGAGTAAGTGAACTAGTAAGTGAACTTCTGCTGGTATAAGGGCAAAATCAAATTAGATCCATCAGCTGTTTCTGTCCTGGATAGCCACTGTCGCCTAGAAATTATACAATAAAAAAGTAACTAAATCTGATGTATGAGACAGGGGATCAATGACGTGTTAGAATAAACACAATGTAGCAGTAAATCAGCCACCTAAAATACAAACCATATTCTAAAAATCTTGCCAATAAGGACACATTTTCTATTTACAAAATTCATGAAAATTAGGACTCAGCAGACTGTTTGGAGAATAAATCTTGTTCAAAGTTCACTTAGTAAACTAGTAATGTTACAAGTCTGAGCTTTGATACACTAATACAATACAGGCTCATCACATTACAAGGTGGCATTCTGATGTGAAAATGCTTGTCTCATTATTAATAATTGACAGAGCACATGATATTATTCACTACAGAAGCCTATTAACTGAGTATTGGCAGCAGAATAAAGTTGCAGGGAATAGCCTGTCCTTAAACATAAAGCAAAAGGCATCAACCAACCCATGTCGTTTCCATTCAGCTCCTGGACAGCGTCCACCTGCTATGATGGGATTAGATTGCTGTGCTCAGTCTGGAGAACACCTTCTCAAAGTCTTTATCAGACCCTGGGGCTTGTCCACTGTCCCAGTTTTTGCATTTAAGGCGAGGAATTGCTACAGTTAGGGCTGAAACAGAACCACTGACTATAACTAGCATTTATTAACGTGTGTTAAGGTATTGCAAAGAACACCAATCAATGGCCAAACCTCTTCATGCTTGGCTGTATACTGATGTAATGCTTTCTTCCCCCTCTGCCTGACGTGCTGGTGACAGGGGTCATGAAAGAGGCAGCTGAGTAGAATCTAGTGATAACTATGGTTTGAGGAAGTTGCAGTGAAAATTCATTACTTAGATCTGAATTATCAGCTTCACCCACATCTTAAGTTGTTATGTAGAGAGGTAAGGACCAGAAAATTCCTCTTTTTTTTTTCCCCCAAAGAGAAAGAAATTATATTCGCAGCTTACAGCTCTAAGGTCCTTAATTGGTTCACAATCAATCTGCAATTGTTCTTGGTTCTTCAGGGACAAGAAAGCCTAAAATATCCAGGTTATCATTAAAATGATCAGATTTATACAACCAGTATTTTGCAATCAGTATAGCCTGTTCTCCCAAGTGGCAGGCAATATTGATGACATGTCTGCAAAAGGGCGGTTAGATGAACCAAACTGCTGAATAGTAGCAGGACTACTGATATCAGTGAAATGGAGCATTCTGTGCTAGAAGGGAGCTTGGGAAGGGATGTGATCCTTTTACTTGGGGGGCAGGGGAATATAGTTTTCCTCTTTCCGTTTAATCTTATTTATAAACTATTAGCTTTATGTAAGTTAACTGGCAAGATGAAATTTTTTCCTAATAATAAAGCGGCAAGAGACTGGTAGCCATACTGAGTTACAGCATCTATGGCATCTCATTATTATGTAGCAAATGGTCCCTAGATACTGTAGTATACTCAGACCAAACCTATTCTACACTTCTGTTCTTAATTAGCAACTAAAAGAGAAATAATTTTGCTGTCATTGCAGCACAATAACAATCAGGGCAAGGAACTGTCCAGTGAGCCTTACCCTAAATCCTGTAGCACTAAACGTTCAAACAAACAAATCTCCCACCCCTACTCCTTACTTGGATTTATTAACTTGAGATGAACGATTTGGCTGTCAAAGTCTGTCAGTGCCATGCAATGAAAATAAAATCGGTGGCAGTGCCCCGTGTGTGAAGCCACTCGTGGTATCTAGCCTTAGACATTAGTACAGAAGCTCCAGGACTAGCCCTCTCCCCACCCCCATTCATTAGCTTTCTAAATCCTCCTGTCTTTGTGGAATCACTGCAGCAAGTTGAAAATGATATATGTAATGAAAAACCCTGTCTGCCTAGTGCAGAGAGGGTGGAGAAAAAGACTGTGCTTAGCAGTCGCTGCTGTGCTGATTCCAGCAATGATTAGCACACAGTTGGTTAGGGAAGCTCACCAAGAGCAGAATATTAAGGCACAAAAGGGAAACTCATTGTTTCTAAAGATCTGCGTCTGCCCTGGGTGGTTTTGTTTCCTTTTTGAGTGCTATGACCAAATGCACTTAGAGACTTCAGTGGTAAAGAAACGCAGGCATCTTTGGGGCTTTGTTATAGTTGGGGGCTATTTTTGTTATCCTATAAGCACATCATTATCTTTTCAGCATGGGTACCTGAAGAGCAAGAAACCATCCAGGTTCTATTTCAAGTGCAGGCACAGGGAGGGGCACTATGTCATAATGTAATACAGTTCAACTCAGTAAATGACGAGTGCGGGGAAAATACCAACAGATAAATATTTCTGAGGTTTTGTGAACTATGTACATGAAATGATATGCTGGTCCTTTTAAAAATGTTTCATGCTCTTCTGCTTGGCACACAAAGGATTTGATTTTTCAGAAGCACTGGATTTCACAGCGCTAATCTGAGTCAATGATAGTGTGGGTGTTCAGCATCTCTGATGGTAAGCTATAATTGTACTTGATAAGCCAGGATAAGGAACCTAGATGTTTAAAAATCTTGTGTATAATAGAGGACTTGAGCATGTCCTGCCTCATAATGTGAAACGATCTCTCTCGTAACTATAAAACAGTGGCTATTTTCTTGGTGGGAATTTAAATTTACTGTAGTTCAGATGTAGCATAAGCCAACAGTCCAGTAATGCAGCTTTAGGGCTGAAGCTCTATGGCCATCATTTTTGTTTCAGTGAATCTACGTACGAGCTGTTGTGGTTTGGGCACAGAGAGTTTGAGATATTTGCATTCACGCATACACCACCGTGCTCTTCCTTCAGGTGTCTGGACAAAATTTTGTCTGTTTCTGAAGCTCTTTTGTGTCAGCGGACTTCAGAATATGTCTTGGAACCAAATGCTATTCTTGTCTGCTGGACTTTGTACTCAGATTGTGTTGCTAAAGACGCTTTTTAATTGACTTGGTGTTTGTCCCATGTGCAGAGTATAATCCAGCTGTTGTTTGTACCCTGGTATACCTTGCGGTGCCCATGGAGATAAAAGCTCGTTTAATGCCCAACATGCCAGAAACTTGTATTATGAAAAAGTCCTTGCCCCGAAGTGTTTTGTATTTTCAACTAATGTGATGTGAAAAACAGGAGGAAGGAAAATGGAACGCATGGGGAAGTGAAATGTTGCCCAAGTTCTGGCAGCTGGTTTCCAGCTTGTAATCCAGTCCCTGAGCAATGAATCACACTGCTTACCAAAGGCCAATTTGTGAAGGAATGAGCTCCTACTGGGAAGCAACAGGCTAGTACATGCCTATTGACTTCCCTGCCAGATCTTCCCTGTCTTGGCTCTGTGCTGTGCTTTACCACTCAGCACAATGTCCAAAAATATTTGCAGCGTAGCTTAGAGGTAGCTGGGGCTTGGAAAAAGCCACAGATGACCCGTGTGTGTGTGTGTGTGTCTGTATGGCATGCATACAAACTCCTTGTGATGGCAGAATATTAGAAACAACTACAGCTACATTTGACTAATGTCTTAGAATCCACTTTGAAAAACAGCCTCAGGAATTAAAATGATAGACACGTAGAGCTAATCAAAATGATGCATATTTTTAGGATACAAGAACTCTGGGCTAACTGTGCTGAGTCTAGACGTGCTTGCTTTTTCTCATACTCTAAGATACGCTTTTATTTCTGCAGTCTTAGAATTGGACTCCCTAAACACATTGGGCTCTTGTTAGGGTTTATAGTCAGATACTGCTGAAGAGCAGATGGCTTCTGAACTGAGCAAATACGGAGATATTTTTACTGTCAAGTTCTATGTCTTTTAAGCTATTGTGATGCTTAATAGAGATTCCTTTAAAAAGATTCTTTCTTGTCAGAGTAATAAGTGTAAGAATCCACTATCTGTGCTGTACGTCTTCTTTCCCAATACGGTTCCTTCATGGCATGTATTAGAAAGGGAAATTATTTTTTTTTTAGTTAAAACGTAAAAAATGTCTTTATGCCAAATGTTCTCAAGTTCTGAATCCTATGCTTTGTGGACTGTAGGATGTTCTGCTTTGTTGTCTCCTACCGTTCTCCCCCTGACAATTTTATTTTAAAGTAGCCAGAAATAAACAGGTGACAACCTAATAAAAAGTCCACACTGTAGCATGTCCCCTTCTTCAGCCCTGAGCCTCTTGTTCTCGCAAAACTTCTTTGCTTTCCCCTTTGATTCCCACAAATCTACCTTCAGAATTTTTCAAACATTGCAGTGCATTAAACACTACAGCAGATGGTGCTTTTTGACGATGCCTTTCTACATGAAGCAACACTTTGTAGTGTATGCTGCATTATCAAAAAATCAAACATGTAATTATGCAAATATGTATGCCTTTATAATAATCAAGTTTTATTGTAAATGGTTGATGCACGTCAATTTGATCCTGTAGTGCTGCTTTAAGTGCAGTTTAAGTGGCTTTTCAGTGTACCCAGAGGCAACACAAATGCATCTCTGGAATATTAATAAAATCCTGAATCTTTGAGACACCAACTGGTACAACATTGCTTATACTGATTGAAACTAAATGCTAATCCTTTCTTTTATTAAAAAAAAAACAACCCTTTGTTATTTAAAACACTGATATTAGTGCGATATGAAGGGCCATTTTATTTTGAATTGTATTGTAATGTAGTTGTTATAATAATGTCTAATCATACTATATTCAGATTCCACAATGTAAATTTGATGAGACAAGAATCCAATCATTCTGCAACCGTGAATACAGAGATGTACGTTAATATGTCCAGTTTTTCTAACTCTGTAAATTTATTAAGGAAATGTTTGTTTTCAGGTTTCAGTCCTGAATGCTAGAGCTTCCAAGTAACTGAATTCTGAACGCTCACTAGAGATGGTTTTGCCTGTGAAATTAAATAAAAGCAAGCTAAATACTAATGGAAAAAGAATTCAGTAAGGGTTTTGACATCCATAATGAAGTGTAAACTTTATTACTGATCTGATCCTGGCTTTTATACATTGGTTAAGTTCATTGGTCTAATGACAGCCATCTCTCTGAATGCACACATACACATTCTGCTGCGGTTTGAGTTAGCAGATGGGCTGTGGATACAGATAAAGCAAGACTGTAAATTATGTTGTGCCTGCTTGTTCCTCCTGTTCTGAAAAGCAGGGCACAAAAGGAGGAGATTGCTTGGCTCGTGGAGAGAAGGCAGCATGTCCCCCTTACCAGTTTCGATAGGCTGGGTGTTTTAGTTTTTGAGGTTGCTATAAACAGAGGCTCTGTTAACCTGAACTCAGCTTGAGAAGGTGAAGAAAGGTGTGCTTCCATCCTTACTCTGTCTGGGCTTTCCCCAAAACTAATTTGCTGTAAACTTTGTGAAGCTTTATAAGTTGGGCTTTTATTCTATAAAATGTTTGCCTTCGTTTTGGATCTTTATTTTCAATTTAACATCTTCACTGTCTCTCTGCTCTCCTATTTTTGTTTCACACTGATGTTTCTGTCTCTCTGCCCTTTGTCCTTCCTCTGCCTCCTTCCACCACTATTTTTTAGCTTCCTCTCTATGTTTATGTGTTACCCTTCTCCCTCACAGATTTTACCTCCTCTGTCAGCCTTCTGCTCCTCAGAATTTTTTCCAAATGTTTCTCTCAGTTTCCCCATTTGGCTCCTTAATCCTTCCGCACGTGTATTTCCTCACTCCTGTTCTGCTTTCCGTGCTCCCCTTCCAGGTTTTACTCTGATTCCTGTGTTTATTTTTAATTTTCTCCCTGCTTTTCTCAATTCAGATTAGTTTAAAATATTGCAGGAAAAGCTGCTCTTGTGAAATTTCATCCAGATTGATTTTGGAGCACCTGCTGTCCTGGCGTTTCCAACACGGAGTCAAACCTGAGCCTGGGGGATAGGAGGTCCTTAAAGGATCAAAACTCAGCTTCAGAATACTACCCAAAATATTGGCAAGCAGAACATGAATATAAAACCACAGCCGGTAGTATCTGAAACCTCTTCCCATAGTTATGACATGATTTAGGATTTTGAGGGTGGTGTTTAGTTTGGGGGGGGGTGTTTTGTTTTGTTTTTTTTTTTTTCCTTCCCCTGAAGGAAGGGATTTCTCACTCCTTATTTAGCATTCTTGTGATGCTGAAGAGACATCCTACATCCTGAGAAGGCACTAGGGCCCCTAAAACTTGCAGTACAATTTTGCTTGTTTTCTTAATGTCTAAAGCTACATAAATAATAATTTTTGCAAAGCTATCACAAGAAAATTCTGGGTCAATAAACTGCCTTCTCTTACTGAAAGAGCAGGTTATTTACAGTAATCAGAGATGCTGAAAAACAACCGAGAGATTTTTCTGAACTGAAAAGAGCTCTTCAGGAACTTCAAATTAACAAACATTTTCATAAAATTATAAAAATTAAATACATAAAGAAACAAATCTGTAGAAGTGAATGAGTATTGCGTTCAGGTGTTTCAACTTTATTCTCATGTATGCAAACCTGAAAGTAAAAATTGTTAGCAACCAAAATCAAACTTGCTGACTTGCCATTTTTATCAGCTGTGAACGCTGTGAACTTGGTTTATTTTTTACTCTATATTTTATCTCAATATCCTAAAGGACATTTACAGTAAGTTACTTGGTTTTTAAAAAGTATGCCTTCTAGCCAATAGTAGCCCCTTAAATATAAATCCTGTATATCTGTAGCACTGAACCAAAGAAGCTGCCTGAGTTGGCTTATTTGATTATTCACAGAAGAAACCATCCAGATTTTTGAAGCTCAGTGAGCAAATGTTTTTCATCAGTTCCATAAATCTGTTTGTATATGAAAAAATTTGTAAGTACTATTACCTCTTGATTGCATTTAATATTCAGGAACCAAACGATAACCCTGCTCTGCTACTGATTTTTATTTCAGTTGCATGGCATTTCAAGCTTAATTTAAACACAATAATAACAAAATCTACATCCAATGCCTTGATTTCATTTGCAAAGCCACCTAGGAAACCACGTGCTCTGGGAGTTTTTTTTCTTAAAGGTTCTACATCAGGGAATGCTTCAAACATGCTTTGCCTGAGTCTTAAGTGGGGAAAAGCCTTAATTGGAAGATCATAGTACTTTATTGTGATTTTACACTGTTTTAAAAAAGAGAAATAGAGATCAAACTATAGTTTCAAAAATGGAAGTTGAAAATATATTACTGATGACCTGTAGGCTTGTAAGAAAAATTAGAAAAACATTCTTAATGGATAATGTTTGAGATACATACATTTACAAAATGGGCAACATTCTATCTTCAAAGAAAAGATTAAAACTTGTGGTCTATTAATACAATATTTAATAAGATTTTTTACTTTCCAGGCTGCCTTGGTCACATAACAGTAAATAAACTATGAAGAGAATAAAGTTCAGTAAGTGCCCGCTGTTTTGTTCTATATATGCAAACAACAGATTACTGGTGTGGCTAGCAATTTGATAAAAATTTGCATGCAAATAAAGTTCAGGTACGAGTGATTTTTCTTCTAGCTTAAATCCAATGGTTTATAGGCTGTCCATATTTCTTGGTTTATTTTCAAATGTGTTTCCAGACTTTATCCTCTATTCTACCTGCTCTGAGGGTCTATATTAGACTGCAATCATATGTCAGTTACAGATCTTGAAAAGAGTGTGAGCAAGGTTTTAATGTGTGATTGTAGAGCCAAAACCTTTAAAAGCCTTAAAACCCTTGAAAGCCACCATTCCCTGCTTGGCTTGGTGCAAAATCAGCTTTTAGCTTTATAGTGAGGGTATCTGGTACCTCCGCAGCGAATACTCCTCAATGCTTCAGTTGCTAAATTCCTCACAAGATCTTCAAATGAACATCCATTCTCATAATCACTTCTTCTGGTGGGCTGAAATGCCTTAGCTCTGACTGTTTGTGAATATATTTACTCCTTTGGGGATAAGTTATTTGAATTCAAAGCCCGAGCTGTGTCAGTGCAGGAGTTTTTATGGGAAGGTGGTAGGCTTAATGACTGCATTGAAAAGAAATCCATTATTATAAAATTCTTCAGAGAAAAAAAGGTAAAGATTGTCTATGTTTTATTTTTTCAATGAATCCTACTAACTCCCACCCTTTACCGTTTTCTTCCTCCTTCAAATTTCTCCATGGAGAAAAGTAAGTGTTAAATTTAAGAGAGAATTACATTTTTTCCATGGAGAAATTTAAGTACAGGAATAATAGAAGGTTGGAACATTGGATGGGACCTTCCAAGGTCATCTAGTCCAACCTTCCTGCAGTCAGCAGGGATGTCTCTTACTAGATCAAGTTACTCAGAGCCCCATCATACTTTTTGCATTAATTATTTTTATTCTATTTTTTTGGTACATTATTTACAGATGCAGTGTAAAATATGTTTTTCATTAAGATGCTCTCTATGAAAGCATGAATAAATCCTTTTTTTCCCCAAGCAGCTTTTTGGTGAATTCATCTACTAGCAGAAGACCAGGTGCCAAGCTCTGCGGCGCATTTGTCCAACTTACAGGACAACTTAAATCCCTGGTGTAAGTCCCAGATGTGAAAGCTGTCCTTGCAAGGCAGACCCAGGCTCAGCGCACTCCTCTCTCTAACCCTGGAGGCTCCAGCTTGGCTCAGCCACCTGCAGCATAGGATGGGCAGAAGGACTTCTTCCCCTGGCCTTCCAAAGTCAGTTGGTACTCTTCAGGTGGTATGACATGGGCTATGGTGCTCTCTTGATTCCTCCTTTCCTCCTGGGGAGGTAATAAAGGACTGTATCTTACATGTTATGGGAGCAGTTACAAACATGCCATGTACCTAAAATAATAAGGAAATGAGTAAGCCAAATTTATAGGAACTAGTTATATAGTCCTGAAACAAATTCTGTTCCACTCTGTGTTCAAGAATAAGCGTGCTTGGTTAGTAGGATATTAATCCTGCAATTTCCTTGTAAAAGCAAACTTCTGAGGTCTGTGAAGTCCTGCTGAGAGCCGTGGAACTTGCCATTGATATTCTGCCCACGTGAAGAAAACGGTAGCATCTGGTTTTCTTTAATTGTGATTAGAGCAATGTTTCTTGAGAACTTTTCCATGAAATAGTTTTTCAGAATGAAGTAACTGAAACCAATCTTCCTCCCATCTCTATCCCAGAAGAGCCAGCTGCCTGGTGGCCGGTGTATTGGCTAACAGTGTAACCCACACAATGGTTACTCCAATCACCGATATATGGGTCTACAGTTCTTGGCTTCTGAGGGATAGGTTTGTCTTGTTTTTAGTGTAAAGCTTCAATATGCTGACATTTCTTCTCAGTATATATCTGAAAGTATTGAAATATCTTATGGTACAGAATTCCTTTTTTTCAGACCAATCCTGTGTTTTAAATTTGGATTTTATTCTGATGAAATTTCTAAATGTTTTTGTTGTTATGGTCTTAAAAAAATGTAGGCTGAATTTCAAGGACGTTTCCATTGCTATGTTGTACAAGAAGGATTTGTGCTTCTGGTAAGTAGTCTTAGAAGAATTCTTTGGCAAACTCTTTGCATCTTCAGGTTTTTACTCTGAATTTGACAAGAGAGGGGTTTTTCTTCCTGTTTTCAAGTAAAATGAGACCTGTGTGGCTGAGCTGCTTTTCTTTGCTGCTCTTTTCCAGTGCCTTTCCTCAAATAATTGCTGAGCCAGTTGATGAGTTCCCATCCAGTTTGATGGAAAGAGAGAGCTGTAAGAGACATGAAGTTTAAGAAGAAAACAGGTGCTTTACTATGTCTGAGGGACCCAAATTAGTGCTTTTACCAGGGAAAAGTGACAGAGAAGCCAGGAGCCAACTCACCAGTCAGCCCCTAGACTTTGTACCAGCCTCAGCAAAGGCTGTTACCTACCCAAGCGGAGAGGTCAGGGAGGGATCCTTTGGGAACCAGCACCTCAAGGACACAGGAGGCACCAAGGGACAATAGCACAGTGAGGTGTTTGTAGGGGGATTTACAGTGAGAGATTGCTCAGGAGCAACTTGTTAGCTTGTGCTTGGGCCTTTGCGGTGTGACAGCAGCCATGTAATATACTTCACAAGAGGACCAAAGAACATGCCTACCTTGGAGTGGCTAAGGTAGCCAAAACTGACAATCAATTGTTAAAGAATTACATTGTTTTAGCTATTAATTGTAAGCGAACGTTGTTTTTAATTGCACTTTAATAATGCCATGCCCTTTATAACCAAAATTAATGTTTTCTGTCTCTCTGTTTTTGAAGTACATGTCAGTTTAATTAAACTATTAATGGTAGACAGATTTTTAAGTACTTTATATTATTCATTAAATTGTATCTGTTCAACAAGCATAAACAGGAAAATAGACTCAGTTAGAAGCAGATTCACGTTCTGCCTGATAAATCATTCATTATCAGATAAGATGATGAAGCATGCTTGTTTTTCTGTAGGCTCACAATGATAAACATATCCACTTTTATATAATTTATTGAGTTTGTAGAAAAATAAACAAGACTGTTCACTTTTAATATTAACAGGTCTGAAAGCTGTTGTTTGCCTTTATGACTGGTCAGTGAATAGAAAACAGTATCTTGATGGTCTGAGGGTCAATGTTAGTTCATTTTGTCTGAGATGCTTGTTAGCAGAATATTTCTCTGGTCTAAGATACAGTTCTTTCAGGACCGTTCAACTGCAGTAATGACAAATATTTCTACCGCTCCTGCAGTGTTACCTAATTGTGTCTGGAAATAATTAAAATACCTTTTGATTTGGCAGAAATTATATATTTATAAAGCAAATGTTGAGTTAGCCTCGATCCTTGTAGGATCCATTAGTGGAAGGCCAATGACAACAATTTTTTGAAGACTGTACAAGACAGAATGATGGCAAGGTCATATCTTCTCTGGTGGTAAGGTCTGCATATCCTAATGGGCTGTTAATGGGCTAACAGGCAGAAATTAGGAAACACTGCAGCAACTGCTCATGATACATTCCTGTGCATATTATACAGGCAGACAAAGATGTAACCGGTTATAATAGAGACAACAATGTCCTTTCTTTGTGTGGCAGATCAATCAATAGCCAGGCATGTGATCTTGTTCACCATTATGTTAGTAATGAAACCTTCTTGTGATGTGACAACTGTGGAATAACATTTGGTCACAAAGCTGGTGTTAACAAGCACAACTGGCACTCTGGTAATTAGACTGATTTCTGGTCTAGTTTCACAGATTGTCGATAAATGCAGTAAACAACAGGCTGCTTTCTTTCAGAACAAGCGATATGAAGTCATCCATTTGGCGGTATGTACTGTACTCTCCATTTTTTATCAGTCTGTGTCAAGGTGGGGATGTGCATATATTTATAAAAATAGTGTTTCACAATAGAAACTTTGCATGTATTCTTCAATGATCACCCAATTAACCTCAGCCTTTTTTCTCTTGGGAAGAACATTAATTTATTGCTTACAGGTAGGCAGTTAGATGGATATGTTCTTCCTCAAATTTCCAATGTTCTTCCTTCTGATAAAGCTGTGTATGCTGTGGACAGCCATTAATATTGTTTAAGGAAAAACTGAAATCTTAAAAGCCACAAATTATCCTTGGTTTTAAAGGCCAAGAATATAGATCACATATAATTATAGCATAATTTGTTACATTAAACAAAATAACTGAATTCAGCCATGGATGTGCTAACCAGCTTTTCCATCACTAATTTAGGACTGTTATGTCAAATCTCATTTGCTGTGTTTGCTCTTCCCTTAGACTGCAATAGCAGAAAGCTAAACTGTAGTTTGGTCTTCTCACCTGCGTGGCAGGGTAAGAAGGAGCAAGAGCTCCTTCCCTAGGTCCTGTACCTCCTCCACACCCATAGCCTGGCTCTGCACATGGGGGAGCGTGTGAGTGCTGTAGTTCTGGGGAAGCTGCTCAGTTTATTTCGCATTGGCAACATGCCAAAGCTTAAGCTGGAGGCACTGTAACATGGACGCTGTAAACCACCACAAATTTCTATGCTTGCTGTCCATTCATAAAGTGTTTTCAGAAACTGGAAACAGCCCATGGGGGCTGGCGAGTGGTGGTAGTGTCATGATGTATCTGGGCAGTTGTGCTACCTGGAACTTTGCTCAGATCTGCTGAAGTCCAACTCTATGCTGTTTGCAACGATCCTTACTGGTATGATTTGACTGGGAATAGTTTCTTTCTCATGCTGAGCCATGTTTTGACCACTTGCTATAACTAAGTTCACTTGGTAAGATCAAGAGAGCAATGAGCATCTCTTCATGGCTGTTATTGATGGTTGCCAGGTCCTAATTCCCTGTGCAGTCAATGAAAAGCAGTAGGGAGGAGTGTTTTACGGTAAGTACCTAATTTTATGCAGTATTAAGGCAGGAAGATGCCTCATTAGCAGTCAGTGAACATAAAAACTAAATCCATGCTCATAAAGCCGGGAGATATTTTGGACAAGTTCACTCAGCTGTATGTATCAAGTTAGAAGGTATAAATAGCAGTGAACACAGAATACTAACCAGAATGGTTGGAAACTAAGATCACAGATGTCTGTTGCTGTTCCCTGCAGAGCACTCTCTGCTCTGACAAACTGCTGAGAAAGACCAATGAGGCTCTGTAAGGCCTGTAGGTTTGTACCGCTGAAAAGCCTACAGGCTCCTAGGAAAGGACTATGTAAGGTAAGACAGGAATATGTGGGGTATTGCCTGATGGGGCAGCACAATGTGTAGGAAGGGATTAGCGGTCTGCAGGTGTACCAAAATGCCATGCACTCAGGGAAGGGGCAGGGTAAGAATCTCTTCTTTAACTTGCGGCTGGCTGAAGATGGTACAATTTTGAGTGAGACCTCAAGTTACCCAATCCCAGCTTGGTTGGGAAGGGACTGCAGGAGGGCTTAGGTCCAACCTCCTTCTGAAAGCAAGGTCAGCCATGAGGCGAGACCAGGTTGCTCAGAACTTCATCTCATCTGCTCTTGTGAACCACCAAGGATGGAGGTGACACAGCCTCCCTGGGACCCTGCTCCACTGCTGTTCCCCTGCCCAGAAATCATACCTAAAGTATAAATGTGTATTTTCACCAGTTTCTTTAGCTCCAACATGATTTGGTTTGGAGCCAGTGCTTGTTAGAGCTACACATAGATTTCTATGGCTAAACCTATTGATAAAAGGCTCAAATCTGCTGCTGATGCAGCACTGAAACTGCATTCACTTGTCAATGACAGTCCATAAACAATGAATCTTTTTTCCTGCAGGAAGTCAGAAAATAAAGTCCTAGCTGCAAGAAGAGACTAGATCCAAGCACCACTAGCTGCAGTGGATAACACAAAGGATAATGTAATTTTAAAAGGAGGTGGCTGGTCAGAGCATGTATGAAAGCATCTCATTTGGGGAAACAACCTATACACTTAGAAGGTAGCTGAAGAAATGAGACAAGGAGATGCTTTACCTTTCATATCATTTGGGCCCTGCTATTCTGAGAAGATTTTACCACACAAAATGACTTTGTCAAAGGATGGCAGTGTAGAGTGTTTCCAGCTCCATGGCTGGAAAATCTGAACGATAACTGCATGTATTTAGAATTTCCCACTGCACTGTCCATAGAAAAGGTTTTTGTCAGGAAGTAGCACAGTGTTCTTCCTTCTTAAGAGTATATTTCTCATTTTGAATCAATTTCTTTGGTAAGATCAAATACAGTCTAGTTCACTAGCTTTTACTTTTTTAAAAATGGAAGGAATAGAGTACAGCTAGTGACAGAGAAGTTGCCTTGGCATTTTGTGTTTATTTGCCATCAGTTACTTCCATATTAAATTGTTCCATTTACAAGCTAGTATAATCTTTTTTCTAAGTGCCTGCTGTTCTGCTAGTTGTGGAAAATGAACCTCAGTTGTTTATGACCTGCACTGTACTTCATCACTAACCTTCAGCAAGTGTACAAGTTCTGGAACGAGAATAAAGCTTCACTGGTGGTGGCACAGCACGATGCAAAGCACGATGCATATTACTGAGGCACACCTGTGCTGGCTTTCCCTTGCTTGTTGTGATAAAAAGTTTGCTTTGTTAGCAGAGAAAATAGGTAGAGCTTAAGGGGCCAATCTTCTCTGATTGGCATGCCTGGTTCCCATTAGCATTAATGACTGAAATGGACATATGTTGACAAGAGAGCAGACACTTGAGGAAGCAGGTAAGTGAAGGACAAAGGTAACATTTTTATAGTCGCTTTTCTGACCATAACAACTTTTATAAAGCCATATAATTTAACTTTTAGACTCTTTAAATATATAGATTGCATAATGTGTTTGCGTTACTAAATAACTGGCAAAAATCTAGCAAGGAAGGCCAGGTCTGGTCTTGACCTTTGAGAGAATAAGGTGCCAACTTCTTCCCAGCCTGTGCTTAAGTCTGTCCTCAGTAAAACACTTCTTGACACCCTTCCCACTCTCTTAACGGTTATCTTCCAGTTTTCTTCTTCCCTATGGAAATTATTAGTTAAAATTTCATTGGGGAGGAAGCTTTGTCGCTGTCTAGAGACCTCAGATTTTTCTGCACTTTTTCAATCTGGTTTTAAAGGCTTTAGACATAGGAAAGATGGTGGAGGGAGAAGGATGATGATCACTGGTGCTCTTCTGGCAATAGACAGAGGTGCTGTGACTCTTTGGGATCTCTGACAGAGCATGGAGTCTGGACCTGCTGTCAGGGGAGGTAGACCACAATGGGATCAGCTCTTGCTGAAATGACAAAGGTGTCAAGCATTTCTCCAGTGTTTAGTTTGAGTAAAGACACTTAATTCTCTGGATGTCTTCCTTCAGATGTACAATATATCTCTCTTTCCAATTTCATACCAAGAGTTAGAGCCTGAATTTCTAACTTGACTGGATAAGGCGACTAGCCAGAAGAAATAAGTGATAGTCTGAGGAGGTTTCTAAACTAGGTTTACTGGGGAGCCTCAGGCTCCTTCTGGCTTTTCAAACTGCAGCAGTAGCCAAGAACATTTATTCCCATTTCCACTTGGCAAAGAAGATTTTTTTCCTTCCCTTATTTTTTTTTTTCCTCCTTCAGATATGGGCTTCACTGCAGTTAATTCTTCCCTGTCTTTCCCAAATTCAATTACTGAAAAGCTACTCTTTTGGATGCCTTTAGCTAATACGGTGAGTGTCCATTTAAAAGAGCTAGACACAGATATGTTGTATGACAGCTTTTTGGTTCCGTGGCAAAACCTAATGCAACCCAGTGGGACATGAATCAGACTGCTTAATTTAAAATGTTAACAACAACAACAAAAAGTATTTTTATTCTATATCCAAAGCAAAAAGGTTTAATATTTGACAATTTAGTTTCTTTTTTTTGGTAAGGATTTTTTTCAGACATAACACATTTTCATTTCATAGTGGTAAAGGTATTTTTAGGAAAAAAAAACAAAACACTCTGGAATCTCACTTTTAAAATGCTAAAAAATGTTTCAACATTTAAAAAATAATTATAAAATTACTTCCATTCCCCTGTAACTCAGTTTGTCAGAGAAGGCAGCCCTGCAAGGGTGGGGGGGTCTGCACAGCCCTATCTGGAGATGGTAGTCAGTGCCAGACAGTGCCGTAAGTGTGGTCAGCTGTCTGCTCTCTCCTACATGTGTTACTGCTGTGTTCCACAGACCCACTAAATTGATTTCAATCATTTTCTAGGCTCACCTCAATATGCCACATTTATATCTATGAAGCGCCTGTGATTACCGGCTAGGCAGGACACGATTAAAGAAGAGGTACTTATGCCCACAGCTCTTCCGGTGATTTTCTCAGGCTCTCTTTATTTAAAAATGTCTCTGTAAAGAAAACCTTAGTTAAGCATACCTGATGCCAGTGGTGTCTGCATAAATACGTACCCAGCCTGAACCAGAGTACTAGAGATGACACTGTATGTGTTCGTGGCATGTTGAGCCTGTGCTGATGGGAGCACTGCAACCTGAGCAATCAGGGAGGACCACCACCACCACTACTGCCCTTCGGGGAGGATGGCCACAACGCTGCCTAGCACAGGGCTACATGCTGCTGCTCTTTGAAGCCATGGGAGGTGGCCTTCCTCTGTGGCCCATGCACTACAGTGACTCTTGCCTAGAGGTGTTGCAGCCTGTCTTCCCGCTGCCCAGCTGAGTTTCATGAACTTCTGAGTAAATCGAAAGTGTTTTCAGTGTTTCTGCTGTGGAGCTGGCTTCTCGACACATCTGAGATCCTTTGTCATTTGGAAACATTGAGCCAATTTAGTTAACGTTTTAATTTTTGTTGGATTTATAATTGTTGTCATGTGTCAAGAGGTCGGTTTAGACAGCTCGGTAAGCTGGAAAAGCTAGCAACAAATCCAATCAAGTGACTATCCTTTTGTTTCAATGGTTTTTCCTTCCTTATTTCAAGCCCAGAAGGAGGCCTTAAAGTTGATGAGAAGATAAATTCAATTATACTTACAGCTGACTTTGGCTCTTAGCTCTCATACTACCTTTCCTCATCTTTGCCATCCATCCTACTGCAATCGTTTAAATTTGCCCCTATAGTAGTTTGCCTATTAGCTTTGCTAATGAATTTACTAGTGCAAAAGACCACTTGCAGGGCTGTCCTAAACATAATGAATGTAATTATTTAGCACAAAACCAGAGCAGCATCTTTCTCTCTCTTGACAAGAATAATTCTTTATTCTCTCATTAGCTATGTGCCTTGGTCTCAGTAAACTAGTTATTGACCTGCTCATTTAAGGAGCTTCACTCTAAATGCTTCTTCCCTTATTTAACTCAGACAAGTTCCTATAATTTCCCCTCACCATGCAGTGCTAGGCGGTAAAATGTAACCATTGTTCATTTGTTGTGAAGAGAGCTGGAAGACAGGAAGCTATTCTTAGATGGATGCTCAGCCTCCTGAGCCCTGCTTGCTTGTCCCTGGTTATAATGGATACAAAACTGTATGGGGCTTAGTAGACATCATGTAAACTCTATAGGAAATCTGAGCCAATGAATCATGGAGACAGACCCCTACTGAGCATTGTGTGTCTGAATAGACTGCAAATAGATAGAAAAGCAGCTTAAGCAAGTGGCTTTCAGATGACAGGAATGCATAAATTAGAAATGAATTGAGAGTATCTGTTGTTTTAAGGCAGTTGGAGTTTTACTTTCTGTGCTGTTTCCCTGTTGTAAAAAAAAAAAACAAACCACCACTAATTACTCAGACTACGCTGAAGACTGATGCAGCATTTTTACATAGTTTTTGTTGCTCTTTAAGCATTCTCTGCTGGATTGTGCTGGCTCAGCCCAGTGGTGCCATCCCACACTGCCTCCCAGCAGCTGTACAGCTACCCTGTCCCATCTGGCAGTGTCTGCTGGGGTATCCTTGGAGACTCCCACCTGGAGCGTAACACAGAAACCTGGGGAAAGCAGGACTCCAATGGTGTCAGGGTTTCCAGGCTCACCTCCCAGCCAGGGCACAATGATCCTTATCTGGGACCACAGCACCAGTTGAACTGGGATTATCCCACAGCGGAAGCAGCAGCCTCAGATCTCACCCTTGCAGTACTCAGTGCTAGACAGCAGTCAGTTGCCTTCTGCTCTCCTCAGGTCACTCAGTATGCAGGACTCCAGCCTGTTCCCACCCTGACCATCAGTGGGTGGAAGGCAGCATGGCATTTCCAGGCAGCCTTCTCCTAGAGTCAGCCATTGGCTGACCAAAGGGGACACCCCTGGGGCACCAAGGAGCACAGTCTGCTTGGTCTGGATCTGAGCTGTCCTGAGTCAGAGGGTGTGCTGTTGGTAGAGAGGCTCAGCTCTGATATGATGGCCGTGTAATGATGGCAAGGATGAGGAGAGGGTAAAATCCCAAGACCTAGCCTTTCCCCAGCCTTGTGGTAACAGCCTGATCCCAAAAGGGTTTTTTTTTGCTTAGGGATTCAGCAGCCTCCTCTGAGAGGGGTACTCCCTTGCTACATTCACAGTCTGCAGGTTGGGCACGGGCAGCATTGACAAACCACATCTCCTTTTGATCACACATTACCACCATCCACTCAGTGACAGCAAGACAACCATCAAAGAAGCAGCTACAATCTCCCCAGCTTTCTCTGCAGCAGCATCATGGATCAAAGGCCAGGAATTGTAAGGTTTTGTCCTCTCTACCTGCCTTTCCAGATGAAGCCCAGAGCATCATCTGTCCTGCACCCCTGGAGCACTCTGTCTCCCATTGCAGCCCTGTGGGGTGCAGCTGGGCAAGGGTGCAGAGGGCTCTCTGCCAGCAGCAGCCCCAGTATGGCCCAGGGAAGTGGAGGGTGGTGATGAGGCAGACAGAGACAGGGCAGCCTGAGGAAGGGCTGCCAGCTCTGGTGCGAGTTCAGCTGCCAGCTGTGAAAGGGCGTTTGGGACATTTCCCCCTGAGACAGTACCATCTTGACTATAGCTGCCCTCACGTCTCCTGCTCACCATGAGCTGGCTACACTGGTGCTCTCAGGTCTCGGAGAGCGTGGTCACATCCTTGCATTTGCAGGAAAAGGGCTGAAGCTGGCACCTGCTGTGGCCTCAGAAGTAGCAGAAATCATGTCTGCTCTGGGACAGCTGATGTGGTGGTCGTAAGGCCAGGAACAAAGCGCTGTTGGGCTCAAGGGCTGGCAAATGGGGCTGACCGCTGCTCTGTTACTTGCTTTTTGATTGTTTTCTGTTTGTTTGTTGGTGGTGTTTTTTTTTTCAGTGCAATTTTTGTTAACTTTGCCATTTTCTAAGATGAAACATCCTGTCTATAAGTGTTCACATATTGTGATAATAGACTGTGGGCAGATGGCCCATAGTCTGTGGTCCAGCAGTCATATGAAAGAGACAGACAGTCGTGTTTATAAATAGTGGTGCTGCAGAGTTGCTGTTTCTTGTGGCCCAGTATGGGTCACATCACCTCCTGCTGTTATGATCTAGGTTTTTCACTGAGTCATTTGTGCCAGAAGCCTACAGAAGGTCCTTGGCTATATATAATCCGTATGGCCTCTGATGGGTCTTGGGAGCAGCATTGCCTTGCCATTGTCTGGGGAGGCAAAGAGGGTCTGTGTCTTTTCAGGTGAGAAGAAGATGACACATGAGTGACTCGCCTAAGAACGGAGGGGAGGGGAACAGCCAGGACAGCTGAGACACCCCATCTAGGAAACAGAAGTCTGCAGTGAGGGCAGGCTGGGAAACAAAGGGGCTGTGACTGTGGGCAACCTTTCAGGCTCGGTGTCCCATGGACACCTCACCTCCTCCACCACCTCTCCTGATGATATTGCAAAAGCCTGTGCCATGCCGATCCTTGCCCATTTGAAACGCAGCTCAGCTTCAGTGAAGCCCTCATGAGGTCCTGCAGTTCCCAGCCCCTGTGGCCTGGGGACCTGCTCCAGGACAGCAGTCGGGTGTGTGAACCACCCCGTGTACACCTGCCTGTGGCTGGGGTGTGTCTGTGTTCTGCAATCAGCTGATGGAAATATGGCTTGCAAAGCGTAATATTTTGGTTTAGAAATGAATATAAATTCCATACCTACCTGCTGCAGAAAGTCAGTGCAGTGTTCGTATTTAAGAGAAAATTGGGCACGGTATTTTTGCAGCCTAGTTTTCTCAAAATTATTCTTAAAAATCTAATGTTTTTAATAGAAAAGCTTTTAGGGCAAGTATTTGATATGAGGCAGCTTACTTTCAAGTTGTTTTTCCATTTCTCCTAGGTAGATTCAGAAAAATAAGTGCTTTATTTTAAGCTAGCATTATGTCTGTTTGAATGTAACTGTGCTACAAAAACTTAGCAATAAACACCTTCACCTTAGGGAAAGCTGCTTAACATTTTCATTGCATTTTTATATTTGAATAATGGTGCTTTGATATATCTTTTTCTTGACTGTAATTCCCACTTTCTTTTATAAGAGTAACTTAGCTTGACAGTGCATGAATTCTTATACAAAAATGAGACAAATTAGGAAGAAGTCTATTGGGAGTGGAGAATCGAAAGCAGGGCAAGGTGCTATGACCAGAAAGTATTTGCCAGAACAGTCTTCAGCCTGAGATTTAGAAGGTTGTGTACCTTAATTCTGTTCAAAACCATTTAATTACAGGTTCTGTGGGGCTTATTGTGTGACTGAGGACCAGGTCTCAACTCCCTCATCGTTGCTCATGGAGCTGCCCACCATTGTGTGGCTCTGCAGAAGATGTCAGATATACAAACGTAAAAATGGTGTCCAGGCACTGACATGGTCCCTGATGCTCTGCAGTATCTGGAAAAAGTTCTCCTCGGGTCTTGCTGAGGTCATTGCTGAGAGTTCTCACTACTTCTTGCCTTGCTGTATGCTGAAAGGCACTATTAGTTTTGGATGACAGCATTTTTCTAATGCCCCCAAGTTTCATTTGTAATTGCAACAGCTGATACCAAGGTGGCACATATGTAACGTGAACTCCTCAGCAGAGTGAACGTGGTCCTGTGGCATCATGTTTTTCCAGTTGGTCGGTATGTTTCTAGCTCTGATAGCTGCTCTTTACAAATCCTTAGTTACTTCATGAAAATGGGGTCATTGAAGTCACTGAATTCTACTTACAGATGTTTCTATTTCTTAACAGTCACTGTTTTTCTATGAAAAATGGTTTGGCACTGAAATATCAGAGTGTAAATTGCAAGAGGAAGACTAATATGTCTCCTATCTTGGCAAGTTTTACCATTATGTCATTAGTACCGAGACCTTAAGTTTAGCTTGTTTTTAGAGGTTTGATATAACTCAAAGAAATTTGAGGTTATTTTGATTTGATACAGACAATCATATTGGGTCTTTTCTTCTACCACTAGACTGGTCTTTAACGCAGGTTTAGTTAGATTTATTTATCTGTGTTTTAACAGAATCAACTGTCTGTCAAGTGATTATTTGTACTTACAGCACTCTCACAATTAAATAATTGCTAAAATGAGGAGCAAGGCAAAACGTGATGCATGTGTGTTAGGGAGCAGTGCTGAATTATGAGTTCTCCCTGTGCAAGACAGAAATGCAATAAAGGTAAGGGCAGAATGCATTCCCCAAGATTTGTATTTGAAAATTTGAACACAAAAGATTAAGGGTCTAGGATCTTTTTTACTTTTAGAGGGAATGTCCTTTTGAGGGTTAAGGTGCAAGCTGTTTCTTCATCTCTAGCAGTGGGCTTTGCCTCCCACCCACTAAGAGAAGAAAGTGCCCTGCGACACTGTGTGGACCTTTGGTGAAGTTACCTTTTTTAGTTGCTCTTCAGGAAGCCTTTTCTTGTTCGAGCTTGTGAGACTCTCAGGTAGTCTCATCAGAGCTGTTATTTCCAGCCTTATTGTCCACTTGTGGTATGGTACCTGAGCCAGGACCCTCCTGTACAGTGGAGAGCACAGGGCCACGTGTGCACCGTTACAGACATCGTACTGTTTAGCAGAGAGTGGAAAGGGAGACAAAAAGCCCTGTAATCACAAAGGCTTGTGCTGTGTGATAACCTTGAATCTGTGATTTATTTTTCTTCTCTGCAGATACGCATTTGTATCTAAACCCATCCTTTCAAGCTCCCCTCATGAGACTGATCATTCCTTGGCATCCCAAGAGAAGGAGGTCGCTGGTGTTTGGAGGAGGAGCTGAAGGAGCAGTATTATACAAAGCATAAACACTTTAAGAGTCAGTAAATGAAAGCGATGTACTTTGCTCCAATAGTCATCAAACAAAAAGAAGAATCTGTCTCAGCATGCTGTAGGATGATCATTAATTTTTAATAGTGTTAATGTTTATTAGTGACAGATGATTGACTTTAAGTGCCTTATGAATAATAAATAAATGATGTGGATTTTGGGCATCTGCCTTAGATTTGTATGCAAAGCCAGTGGGACTAAACTTCACAGTTTCAGAGGAGTGTAGCTTCAATTCCTGAACATATGCCATAACACAGGCTTTAAGTCTTCTCAGATTTTAGCTCTGATAAACCTGGAAGGCCTTTCTGGCCCCTTTCTTAGGGCGCATTGGTTGCGTAGGGGCCTCAGGGTGAGAGGTGAGCTCACTGCAGCTCTTTTGGCTAAGGCAGGACTGCTGGAAGGTGCATTATTCACTCTGAGGCTCCACTGGATTTCATAACACTTAAACACCTGTGTCCATCAAACAGAACACACAGGATCGCATCTAGAGCTGCTCTTGACTTTGTAATTTCATTGACTGACAGTTTAATATCTATTTATTTTCACATCTGACTCCAGTAGAGACAGACTGGCATCCTGAATGTCAGGATATTATGCTGACAACTGTGTTTTTTCATTACTATAGGAAAAAAAAAAAGGAAGGAAGGATTCTTCATAAGTAAAGAGGTTCTTTTCAAGCACAGCAACTGTAATAAAGACCAAATTACACTTCATATAAATATGGTAGTGACCAGTGATAGTTTATGGGTACATATTTACATAGGAACAAGGGCATACAGTTTTCAACTTTCTAGTAATCTGTCTCTTCTTTACTGTGAAATGCCCTGTAATTATATTGTTTAAATAGCTGGAACAACTGCCTTTACCACAGACTGCCATAAGCAGCACTGTCTTTGCTTAAATGAAATGTTTAAAATTGGCCTCTTATTTTGATCCAATTTTGTTTGCTTTCTAAACAGAAGCAAGTGGCTTATCCCATCTTAATTCTGCAATATTGAAACTACTTCAGAGGACGTTTCAAGAAGAGAAAAGAGAAATACATGTGTTTTGGCAAGGCTATGCTGATGTTTAGAGAAAAGAGGATAAAACTGTTTCCATATTGGGCACCGGCCAAGTGGCTGATGACTCTGTAATAGTGTTCTACAGATGTTAGGCAGTTAAACCAGACCAAAATGGCTGTTCCTAACTTACTGTCATTCAGCGTTTACTACATAAACAGAAAAATTGTATTTAATTCCACTTTAGTTCAATGGATTGTGATTAATATTGTAATTACCCTGATTCAGAGAACTTTTTAGACCAGACTCTTCAGAGTGTAGCACTATAGATCATCCCTGATTACATGGTGTATCTGACTGGGAACTGCCCTGTAATCACATGCCTTAGCGTTCCCTGAACTACTGGATGTAATGGCAGCGAGAAAGAGACACAACTGCACTCTGTAAAACCTTTCAAGGCACTGGAATAAAGTTCCATCTTATTCAGGAAAAAAAAAAAAAGAAAAAAGATAATTGCTTTCAAAATTCACAGCTTTTAATTGGCCATCAGGTGACACGAAATCACCCGAACTTGTTTGATTTCTCAGCAGCCACAAGATTAATTACTGTTATTAATGCAAGGCCTTGCTTATAATTTTAGAAGCATTTTTGTTTTGCCTAACAAAGAAGTGCCTTATCTTCAGTTTCAGGGTGTAGTCAGGACATCGGTGTTGCATGCACGTGGCCATGGGACATGGCACCCTGCTGCCAGGAAATGGGGCATCCTGGTCCCGTTTTGCGCATGCGCCTTTCCCCAGTATTTACCTTGCTGCCATTAGCCACCCAAATATCTTCAAATACTAGTCCTCTGCCAGATGTTAGTTATTTGCAATCACCATATTATGCAAATACAAATGCATGGAGACCCATCGTGGTAGTCAAAGGTAAAGAGAAACACAGTGTTTGCACTTTTTCAAGTACATAACCAGCGGGGCGGCATTTTGTGTGTAAAAGCAAAAAAGATGTCTCTGTAGCTAATCAAAGGGGCAATATTTTAAGCCCTAGTAAGGGCCTGGTGCTCTGTTTGCATTTACAGCAGTGTCAAGAGTATCACAAGGACAAACGGGAATCTTGCATGATTATAATGTTCCTATTTATATACACATAAAATAGTACAGGGTTTTAAAAGCTGATGCAGTTTTCTATTATAACAATACCCTTAATAACAGTATGGCTTCACTGCAGAGATAAAAAACAAATATAATAGAAAATGAGATAATGCCATAAAATAGATGCATTATTTTTGGAATTTGAAGGATACTTGCCAGAAAACATTGACCAACTCATGAAATCCACAGCAAATGAAATACAAACTTAGCTTCTGCTGTTGCCTGGATATAATATATTTAACGTGCAGTTTTCTTATCACTGTGGAGTTCTAACATAATTAGTTGTTTCTGTTGCCAAGCGTATAATATCTTGCCTAGAATTTACCAGAACTCACTAAACAAATGTTGAAATCAGAAAAGAGACAATACTTTTAAAAAATTCATTAAAAGATGAAAAACTGATAAACAGAGTGTTTCTATAGTAGAGCTGTATGACAACTAGATATTCTAAGATTATCTCAAGCATTTTATTCAAGTCTTCTGTTTAGATTTTGCTGCTAGCTCAATTGAAATGAGCTGTAATATCCAGTTAAAAATCAGGTTTCTCTGCTTCAGATTACTAATGTTAAAAATATTGTGGATGAAATAAGAGCCAGCATGAACCAAAACCCATCCAATGAGTGTATTGTAACTAGCATTTGTTTTTAGAAAACATTAGAGATTTAGTTATTAAATTAGTCTTCTTATTACTTAATTTGTCCCTTCTATCTTTGCTTCTTTATTTTTTACTGAAATTACAGAATACTAAAATTCGCACAAGTGGTTGATTTTCTTTGTGACTTCTACTTTAAGTTCTTTGCTTATTGTGTGTGTATTTCTTTTAATCATTTAACAGTGTTTTCTCACGTATTGACAATTGCTTTCTCTTTCATTACTTTCTCTTTCATTATGAAAGGCTATAGCTAAGAGTGCTGAAGCAAATTGCTGGATGGCATTTGTTATCATACATTACTTTACCGTGTCTTCACTTAGCCACGTTCTTGGCGTGTTGGCAATCTGTGCTGATTTTTCCTCCTCTTGGAGCTGAAGGATGCCCAGGGAAAGGGGCCCTTCTCCCACCAGATGCTGAGATAGCTGGGCTATAACGCGTATTAGCCAGGGCAGGCCCCTGGGATGGAAAGTGGTGCTGCAGACTAAGAAAATGCAGAATTCAAAAAATGAAGAAAAGTTTGTGCCTTTGATGTTGCTGGGCGACCCCTTCTGCTTCCTTCCCAGTTTAATTCCCAATCAGAACTTGAGTCTCTCTCCTCTCTCCAAGGAATGAGAAATGTTTGTTTCTTGTTTTCTCAACCATAGTTTGTGATACCCAACACATCTGGAGGTGAGCTTGGAGTATTTGGCAAGGGAGGGTAGATGTGAAGGCTGGAGCTCAGTGGTGTAGAAAAATCATGAGTGTGGCTCTGTAAAGGACCCAAGTGGAGGATGGGCGATGTGGCCATGGAAGGAAGGAGCGCTGGGCTGCTGTGTCTTCTGGGGAGGCCTGGACTAGAAGTGGGGCATCAGGGTGCAATGACACACACCCAGCCCTCAGGCCAGCAGCCAAGCGCTCTGGCACTCTAATGCACATTGCTGCCAGCCTTGATCCACTGCCCTAAGTGATGGCCATGTCTAAAATGGGCCCTGGGAGATGATTGCAATAGAGGTAGGATCAATATGTCTAGCTTTACTCGAGTCCCGCTGCTTTTCCTCCCCTAACACAGAAGATTATTTTTTTTTCTGGTGCTCCCAGTTGTCTTCATTTCACAGATTATCAAGGCAATATACCACAGATGCTTTTCTTATTATAAAAAATGCAGTTAGGTATGTAAAATGTCAGTCTGAATGCTTCCTTTGCCTGTGTGATGTAGGTTTAAATCTTGAGCAGAGCATGCGATTTCAACTTGCCTTGAGTGTAATAAGGAAGTAATTACTCTGCTGTTGAGAAAGGCCCTAATATCATTACAGATAACCTGAATGTCCAGGTAATATCTGCCTATTATTTGGAATGGTTTCAAAATATTTTAAAAAAAAAAATCTCACATTCCAATCACATGGAAATAATACGAGTTATCATAAAAAAGTGTTATGAGATAATTCTAAATGTCAGTTTAGCATATTGGATCTTTAAAGAGAGTTGAATAACATCTTTCATGAAGTAAATGTCTTTTTGGTAAACTGAAAGGGACAATAATATTTAAAGGTCAGTTAACATGGAGAGTTGGTTCTAGTTATTATTATTAAAGATCTGACTATATTACCTTTACACAACATTACCCCACAAATTCTTATTAAAACTGCAAAAGCAAACCACATCTTTCCCTCTTTTCCTCCCCCTCTTCTTCCTGCCACAATCCTGAGATCTTTGATTCTGCCTTCTCTTTTTCACGTGTAACAATTTCTCTGGTGAATAGCACTGGATGATCCTCACCCTGTTTCTGCCACGCTGCATCCAAAAGAGTCATACATTATAGTTGCTGTCAATGCTGCCAACTAGAAGAAACCCTCTCATTTCTGCATTACATTTCAGCCTCCCACGTATGACACGAGCTACCCTGCAAACAGTTGTTTAATAGTTTTGAGCTGCTTAGGAAATGGTAGTTGATTTCGATTCTTTTTTTAAAGAAGAAGTTGCAGTAACGTGTTGTACAACTGCTACTGCGTTTAATTGAAAATAGGCAGGCTGTCTGTCTGCCCGTATAACTGCCCACCCATCTGTGACCGATTGGTATTAATAGTCTGTACAATGCAAATCGTTTATGTACAAGCACCCCTGAAAAATTATCTGTGAAGGGCTCTGTAGCAGGGGGCATTCCTGGGGGTTTGCGGAGACGTGCTGCAGGCTGGCAGCACACGACAGGCAAGGCGAGGGTCTGGGCCGTGGGGGGCATGGCTGTGGGTTCTGGGGGAGGATTTCTGCCCGCCGGCCTCTCTGCGCCTAACTCTTGCCTGACCTGGCCTAGGGCTTAAATTGTGCTCTGCTTGTGTGGGTTTTCCCCTCGTCTCTTGGCTCCGTGCTCACAGATGTTAATGCATGGAAAGAAATGGCAATCAAAGAGCAGCTAGCCACAATCTCCTTTTGAAGCCTGCGGGAGCGAGTATGGGCTGGAAGAGAGGTCTGATGCCTGGGATGGAAGGGTTTGCTCTGTGTTCGTGTCTGCGTCTGGATGCTGCTCTGTGCTGTGATCACAGTTCTTTCATTACCAAGCCAGCTTTGAACAAAGAAGTGGTTAGGTTTTTTTGCTGAGGTTCCCTGCTGAGAATTTACTGCCGGTGTTTGGTGCTGCAGAGGGGGGTGTTGGCACAATCCGGACAGGCAGCTGGGGAGGGAGCAGGGCTGGGAGCTGAGGGAGGTGGGAGGAGAACCAGGACCATGTGTGCCCTATGCATCCTGCCAGGATCCAAGTGTTGTTTGCTCTTACCTTAGGAATGGAGGTGGAAAAGCAATGACCAAAATAAACAGATGGGGTGATGCTTTGCTTTTTTCACAGTGCTAGGCATGGAGAAATCAAAGTGGTTTTGGAGCCCTTTCAGCCAAGGGGAATATGTAGCATGGCTGGAGCAGGCTGTTACCCTGCTCCTAGGTACCCAGAGGATGAGCAGGGAGAGTGTGTGACAGGCCCTGTTCCTGATGGGCAATTCAGATGTAACCCCCCTATTTTAATGCATAGAGTTCAGGTAAAGAGATGTGAGCTGTCTGTGACTGATGGCACCAGTGCCAGGGGCAGCTTGGGTGACCTTCTCTTCAGTAGAGGAGATGTAGTCTGTGTGCCTCGAAACGATGATGGAAAATTTCCTGGTGTTCAATGCAGTGAGTGCTTCTCTGTGCTCAACGAATCTACTAAATGCAATGTGCGGTTGGTAAAACAGCTTCCATGGAGATACTGTAAAAGCTTACTGGCAGATTTTTCATCCTAAGAAACCTCAAAAAAAGTCATAGTTTCTGTTTTCACAAAAGCAGAAATTTAACGTTATGCAAATGGAATGGTTTTCTACAAGCTGTGGCTTTGTTGGGACGTACCGATGCCAGTACCTAGTCTCTTTTTACTGTTAATGTGGACACGAGGATTTTCAGGGTAATGCTCCCATGAGCATGGACTCCTGGGAGAGGTGTTGGTGAAAGCAGAACAACACTTTGCCTGGAAACTCTGTTTGTCCAGGATCGGGCTGGATCCCTGGCTACAAGTTAATTTCCCAAATTACCCAATGGTACCAGTCAGGAAACTCACCCACTTGGAGAAGGACCCTGTAGACCTACAGTGGCTGCTTCCATGCATCACTGTCTGACAGCTGGTCATGACTCCGGTGGAGGGAGGAGGACTGGGAGCTTCCAGGCATTGCTGCTGCTTCCACAGTTGCTTTGGTTCCCCGAGAGCTGCCTTCTCATCTTAGAGCAGTCTGAAGGATTTGGTCTCCTGTACATAATAGCTTTGGAGTATTACAGACAGAGCTCAGAGCCACAGACAAGGATCTGGGCCGCACAAGGGGTTCACTGCTCGGGCAGCTAATAAACGCATTGTGCCATCTCTCCAGCCAGCCTGCTCTCTCTGTGCTGCTCAACAGCCGCCAGTTCTCCTGGCCCAAGCATGTGCTGTCATTAAGGAAGTCAGGTTAACAACAGATCTCCAGGTAACGGCAGTGCAGGCAGCTGGAAGGTGTGGTGGGCAGCTGTGTTGGAAACCTGCTTGCCCCTGGTTATTCTTGCAACCTGTTAAGGCTGAGGTTGGAGAGAGCTAGAGCTAGCACTAAAGTGACACTGCAGAAACCTCTCCTTTCCATTGAGACAGGAGGCTCCAGAGTGCTGAGCCCAGATGATGTCACTCTAGTAAACAGCAAAAACACACAGAAGTGTTCAATGTTATGATTTTCAGTGCTGTGGGCTTCTTGATGAGCTCTATATCTACGGTTACACCCTGTCAGAAAATGTGCCTTCCTGTTTGTGTTTTTCAGGGCTGCTTGCAAAGCATCCTAACATTCTTTCTTTTTTTTTTTTTTTACTTCTGGATGAAAATCCCAAGCACTCAGAATTTTTATTTCCCTGCTTCTGGTTCTTGGCTCCCTCTAAGGGAAACGTTATAAAAGTGCTAGGTTCCTAGGTCAATGTTCTCTCCCCTCTTGTGCTGGCTCACTGATGACCTCACTGGTCTAAATATAGGCTCACCTCCTCCAGGCACAGGAGAGCAGGTCCACACCACAGCTGAGAAGGTGATGGGAGTGTTGCTTTTCTTTTTAGCAGCTCTGTCGGTTTCCATGATTGAAGTTGCGTCTTCTGCAATGCTGCTGCCGCTTGGTGCTTGGGCAGCAAGAGGTTGCTGCGCACTGACAGCTGTGGGGCTGCACGGGGACCACTACCCTTCAGTTTTCAGCAGTGCCCTTGCTCAACGTTATTGCCCTCACTCGGGGTCTGCAGAAAGTGTTGGTTTGGAGCTGTCTGTAATGGATGGATAGGGCAGGGAAAGCAGGGCTGGGGGCTGGCACACCTCCACCTGCCCAGGAAGGAGGCTGGCTGCTGCACAGCTCCCTTGGGAGGAGGTTTGTGGTGGGGAAGTAGGTGGGGACAGCATCTCTGGGGTGATGAGGGCTCCTTTTGCTGGGGAAACATAGAAAGCTGAAAGATGCTCCATCTGTCCTTTACCCCTCTGATAAATATTCTGCCCCGTGCCCTGTAGATGTGAGGAAGAAAATATGATTAAAGAGGTGAAACGCTTTTATTTGTGAAATATTAACTTTGTGTAATATAGATTCAAAAGCAGATACTAATTTAAAGGTTATATTTAATATAGCTCTGCTTCAGTTTTTCTTTTTTATTATTATTTTCTTATGCATCTTTCCACTTTCTAAGGCAATGCTCCAGTGACTACTGCAATATAATAGCTGCTTTCTCTCTCAGTACACAATTTGACAGCATTTATTCTTTCCTTCAGTGAACATAATTACTTCACATATGGAACCTGTGATAGCCTACAGGCATCTGAGAGAAACCAGAATCATACAATCTGTCCCCTTTGTGAGCTTAATTTACATTCACAAGTGTCATTTTAATAGTGCTGGCAACATGTAGGATAAAAATTACAGGTCAGCTGCAGCATGTCACGGGGAACTGTGCTTAAGTCAATAACATGGTATTATTACATTCTGGATAATTTTACAAGGTAGATCTCACAGGAGGAATTTGACCCCTATTTCTTTAGTTTTCTGCCTTTTGGTTTCCTCCATAAGGTAATTCATTTAGAAATGGATGTTACAAAGCTGCAAATGCATTGACAAAGAGGTTCAGCTGTAGTAGGCATTTCCAAATCTGAAAGCAACACCTTTCCCTTGCCGTAACTCGTAACAGCACTTACAATTACATGCATCTGGCATATTTTAAAATTTGCACTGTTAATTCTTGATTATTTTTTTTTTCCTGATCTGTGTAATCAAAATACTGAGGGGCATTCTCATTTCACATTTCTCTGCCTTCTCATTTCACAAAGTTGACAGAAGTTTCAGCTTTCTGCAACTGATTAGTTTTTAGCTAGCTAAAGTAGTCTCAGGCTGGGCATTTCACAGTTTTTATAAGAAAAATAGTGAGCATCACAGAAATATGTTGTGGGCAGAGCTGTATATAATGCTCAACTTTATACATATATATATAAAAAACATCTAAAAACAATAGCTAATTTATTATCCTGGCATCTGTAATGCAAATGGAGGTGCAATAAATAATCTAATAAAACAACAGGCAATTGTTTTTAGTAAAAAAAATTGGGTTTGGATAGAGAGCTGAATCGAAATATCACAACAACCTTAATTATCATTACTGATGATTTTCTGGTGTTTTTTTTTACAAACCCCATAATTTGCTGCAATTTAAGTTTTCAAAGTTTGTTTAGGGGAATACTCAAGGGCTTGTACAGTTTGTCCATAGTACTCTGATATTCAAAAAGTCCACGTATGCACAGACAAGGGAAATATATGCCCGGGTGCCTCCCTCCATGCGCGCATACCCACACACATCCACTCTGTGAATCATGCATCCCTTCACTCCCCCCGAAATTTGCATCCCTCCCTCCCTGTAAACACTTCTACTCATTTCAGCAGCACAAGGAGAAAGAGATATTTTATCTAATGATTCATTTTCATATCACCAACAGTGTTGGAGTTTGAGTGTTGGGGTTTTTTAAATTAAAATCCACAAAACAAAATGTATTCCTCTGAAGCGGCTAGACAGAACATACTAGAATCTTTCTTTAAAAGTGTGACAAGGAATTGGAATGACCTCCCTGTATTTTCTTGGTGAGCTTTCTGCTAGCGTACTCTGTCCAGTGAAAGGATGGTGAAAAATTCAAGTAGGGTCAAAAGAATTGAAGGAATGATCTGAGGTCTGGGAAATGTGTTTTTTACAATGAGAGCAAGGTCAGTTTATTAACTTGACAAATAGTTGGATACATAAGTACCTAGTTATAGTGAAGCTGCCTGCTACCTGAAGCCTTGTAATAAAGCCAATGATGTGACAAAAATACATAGAAAAAGACAAAATTCTTGAGATTAAAACCAGAAAAATTCAAACTTGAGTAAGTTGCACATTTCTGAGAGTGTAAGTAATTAGGCACTAGAAAGGATTCCAGCAGAGGACTGGTGGATTAGCTGTCAAAACTCTGTGGCTTTCCAAAGGATGTGTTCCACTCAGCCAGGGGTCTGATGCTCGAGGTCAGTTAGTTCTGTTTCTTTGTCTATATTTATGTCCATCCAGGCCTTAAGTCCTCCGAAACTGCACAGCCAACCTCTGAAGCCCTTGGCCAGCCTTTACGTAGGAAAAGGTCCATTTGGAGCTCTGGGAGATTTTTCCATGTAAGGAAAGCAACTCTTAGTCATGTTTTTCAGAGTCTGGCAATGTGTTTGCATTTCAGATGCTCTTTACCTTAGCAGGATGCTCTGGTTTTGTTTTCAGCTCTCGGTTGCTGCAAGGGTGTACACTGCAAAACAAGGCAGGGAGGAGATACTCATTCCACTTCTGGAAGTCACACACACACCCCCCCGTCTTAGCATAAAAACTTCTGCCACTGATGTACACAACAACATTTATGCAAATATTAATGTTTTAGGTGCCTGATTATCTATGGCTATTTTTTTTTTTACCAATGAAATATTTGAAGCATAACAATTTTCAGTCTTTGTGATGGCCTTGAATGATCTACAATTCGATTGCAGAAGTAGTATTACTTGCTCCTCAGGAGAGGCGTTGAAGTGTCTTTAAAAACTATTAAGAGAGCTATTAAGAGGGTTTCATCAATGTAGTTTTGAAAAGAAGGTTTTTGTGTATTATCAGCATTACTTTTGAAAAAAGTCATTACTTGTTGGTTTCAGAGAAGTCACCAGACAGCTGGGAGATCATGGTGGCTTGTAGTCACACCTGAGGGCCTGTGGAAATAATCAGTTGGTTTTGCTTTAGCAAAGTGGAATAAAGAATTACTATGGTGAGATTCTCCAAAATGGAGGTTTTCCCGTGTTAGGGAGAAGTTGTGTGCTTGGCTGTGTTTGCCTGGAGGCACCTGGAGCTACCTTCATGCAGTGCAGGCAGCACACCATGCCCCAGCACAGCAGCCCCTCTCCCTTGGTGTTTAGAGCCCAGATTAGTACAGGCAGTCTTTCATGTTGTATTTTCTGAGTGATGGATAAAGGAAAAGAAAATGTACGGTTTGCATGTGTGCTGTTTTAATTTGTCACTTAGAGGCTGAAGCTGAGCAGAGTCTGTGGTTAACATAAATTTTAAAAAGATGATGAAATGCTTTTTTTTTTTCTCCCAAGCTGATATACACTCGTATTTCCTTTACTTTTCCTCCTCAAAAAAACCCACCAAACCCCAAATCTTTGAATTGTTCATAAATCCAATATCAAACAAGTCCTCTGTGCCTCTGATGTACGTTCGAGTCCACGTGGCACTGTGCTGATTCATCTGGAGGGTGCCCTGCATGTGAGGGCTTTGGCACAGTATGGTACAGGAGAGGAATCTGATAGTGAGAAAGGCAGAGGCAACAGCATAATTATGAAGGATTTTTTCCCTTCATACTGCTTCTTGTTATTTATTCTTCCCTCCATGTTTCCCTTGGTTATTTCTCATCCTGAAATGAAAATAACCTGGCAAGAAAACCGTGTTTCCACTCCCGTTGTTTTTTAGGCAAGGAACACCAGGTGTATGTTTTTTTTTTTAACGTGCTGATGGATGATTATTCACCAATATTTTTTGTTGAAGCAAGCAGGCTTGTTAACTGTGGTGACATTTTTAGTGATGCTCTGATATCCCTGTGCCATTGTCGCTTGATTTATCAGTGTCTAAAGCATTATATTGTTGAAAAAGTTACTATAGATCTTGGGTTTAAGGCTGATTTTATAAGCATATGAGCATGCGTGTGTGTGAATGTGTATGAAAGGGACAGAACTTAAGATGCTGCTGCTGTTTTGGGCTTTGGACCCTGCGTTATAAAATACAAACCATAGCCTTGAATTTCTGTGCTTTAAAATGGCATACTTAAAAGAGAACTTTTGTAATTTAGAGCAGCTCAGCCACAGCCATCCTACAGTTTGCATCTCTTTACTCTCTCTTTTCTCCAAATTCCTGACTCATCCTCTCTCATACTACACTTCTACAGGACTGTTACTTGCAACCCTCTGCCTCCCCACGCAGCCTCCTGCTGCAGACGTGTGCCAAGCTCATTCTCCACGCCTTGTTCCCCATCACCTGCAATGTACCCCAGCAGTGTGCTTGGAGGAGTGGGATGGTAATGATGTCCCGGAGTCTGTGGGGTCACGCTGGCTCTGAGGGGATGAGGGCAAGCAGGGATCCTGTTCCTTTGGAGAGAGAATACTTGGTGAGAAACGTCCTGGGACAAAGGGTTAGGCATGAGGAGATCAGGAGCACCAACGTGCTCCAATTGACCCTTGTGCAGCAATGCGAAGAGTGGCTGCACGTCCAGCTCTGTGCAACTCAGATGGCCACGAGACTGAAGCAGTAGGCATGATAATGTGAATACCGGGTGGCTACTTGGAGATGCAACAACCATAGACACTTTGCAAAAAAAAAAAAAAATTCGAAATTGAAAAAAGTGACCTTGATCCTATTTTTTTAAACTCACTGGAAGTGAATGTGCTTAAACTTCCTGGGAAAGTTGCTCTTGGAAATTCCGTGTAAGTGTAAATGCATGAAAGCCAAAGGAGGTAAAATTTTCTCTTAATGAGCATGACTAAAAAGAAAAGCAGCTTGGAAATTGAATGCCAGCCACAGCCAGAGCACCACTGTGCATTTGCTATAGCAGCAGCAGATTTACTAATGGGGGGATGCATCCTGTCCCTTTTCTCTCCTCTGGCACCCAAGTTGCCCTGTGTGGGTGAAACATCTGCACTCCAGGCTGTGGGATCCAGCTTGGGCTGTACAGCCCTTCCTACACAGTACTGCTGATCCAGCCAGTACAATTTCATGCCCACTTCCCTCCCCATATTCCCCCCCGCCACTCCAATTTTAATTTGACAAAGGCGTGTGGTGCTAGGAGCCTTAGTGGCTCAGAGGTACTGCTTACCCATCATCTCCAGCCTCTCCAGAACTCTCTGGAAAATTCACATGCTTTCCAGCTCTCTGAATCAGGTCCACAGGGGGTTGTTTGTTGTATTAAATCCAGATCAGAAGGTTAAAGTTACATAGATAGAAGGGACAAAGTGCCGTATTCTGAGCAGGCCCTCAAAATCAGATTGACTGTCAAAAAAATCGTTTTGTCCTGAGGAGAGAGGTGGGGGAAGGGGAAGGCAGAGCACATTTTAGAGTCACTTGGGAGCCCTTTATGTGGGTTGTGGCCATTTAGGTTTCAATAAAACATGAATGCTTACCATAGCAACCACAGCAGCCACTTCTGAGATAGCCATTGCTTTAATAAAGATGGACGTTCTCTGAAGAAAGTCTAACAAACATATGTAGACCTTTTACGGTGCCGTACGAGAAAACAATCTTGCTTGAGGAAGCAGTCGTGTTTTCCCAATAAAGGTGTAAGGGTTAATGCAATATATTGCCAGATTTCGCTGCCTCTGCTGCATGCTTGCTCCTGGAAACTGCTGTTATTTAGATGGTGTGAGCAGGGGGCTGGCAGTGGTGGGGAGGACACCTGGCACGGCTCTGCTGCCTGCACTGCTGGGAGAACGTGCTGCCCACGGCCAGGGCAGGATGTGTTGAATCCTTTCCCATTAAAGCTTGTCCCAAACTCCCCACATGCACATTGAGTCGTCATTTTCCTGAAATCTTATGCCTGGCAGGTATCTTCGTGAAGATGCAAACAATTTTGCAATGTCCCTTTGCTTTGGGAAGTCACAGGGGCGTTCAGCAAAATCTTCTGTGGCTTTTGATGCACTTATCCTGTGAGCAAGTTGGGGTTCCTTACAGTAAGCACATTTGGTTGTGGAATGTTGTGGGAAGAGGATGCTCCGGTTTGTAAGATTTGGAACAAAGTATTTACCGAGGAAGTATTAGATTAGTCACAGATTAATTACAATTGTCAAGTATTATTCATCTGTAATAAGAGTGAATTCTTCACTCAAGATTCATAGCAAAATAACATTATTTTTCAAATAGAAGTAATTTAAATTGAAGTAAGACCTTCTAATACCACCATCTGTACAAGTAAATTACTTTCAGAGTAATTAAATATGCATATCTATGCTGTGTACTGTACTGATGAACCAAGTTTTATGGATGCAATATGCTTATAAATCCCTTGGGTATTAAAGATGAAGAATCCATGGCATTTTGCATTCGTATAACCATGAATAAGAAAAAAATCTATTTTTTTTCTATTGCATAATTTTGAGGAATACATTTTTATTAACTTTTCCTGGTTAATTAATATTTTTGCCAAATAGCAAATATGATCACCATATTTATTAGTCTGACATTTCACAGGGACTTAAAGCTCTGTAAGAAATTTCAGCATTGTATGTGTCTGAATTTATGATGGTGACACAGTCACTCATCTTCTGCAGGTTCCCGGGAAGCAGAGCAGTGCAGTGAAACTCAAATCATTATGTTGACTGAATTCGTTACCGCCGGACTCGCCTTGCCATGAAATAGCACTGCTCAGCCAGTTGGGATTCATGGTCACAGCTCTTCATGGGATCATCAGGGTTTATAGTCCATAACAAATACAAATACAGAAAGGAACAATAACAGTATGATACATCTGACCTATTATCCCACCTTGCAAGAATTTGTCATGAGTATCAGGCTTGTGACTGGCTGCATGTTTTCGGTTGTGCAGACAAATGGGACAGTCACGCAGGAAGGAGAAGCCATGCCTCAAAACACAGCTCTGCTGGTGTAGCACTGGCGAGCTCAGGAGGTTTGCTGGGAGCATCTGAACGCTACAGAAATGTTTGCTTAAAGAAGTGCCTGAAGTCAGTTCTGCAATGGACTTCAGAAGAAGCCTGAAATCCCAGCAGGACACCGCTTTCAAAGCAGCAAATACAATCGACTGCATGCCACCAAAGTGCAAGAGTGAACTCAGGCACAAGGACACACAGTCGCCCCAACCTCTGCTTGCAAGTCAGTCACCTTGTGCTGCACAATGTGACTGATCCTTCGGTATTTTATGTCAACCTAATGTTTCTTATGAAACGCACAGAGATTCCCTGTCATCAAGAGATTTAGTCTACCCACAGCATTTTTACAGTTATCTGCTCAGATTAACCACGGGAGGCTGGAAATGGATGTGGTGCAACAGATCAATTCTTTCTGTACCCCAAAGGTAAAATAAGAAATGGTGACCTGAAATGCAGATGAAGAGGAAACTACGAGGCTTGATTTCTCTCTCTAAGACCTGTGTTAACACATGTGACCCATGTTACCCCTTTGGGACCTGCTTATGTGTGTTTTATATATACATATATAGTATGTGATAGATAGAGGTGGATGTTTATGTAGCCAAGAGGAAAAAACTAGTAGACTATCCAGAAGGTATTCAAGAGTAGGGTAGTAGTTTGGTGAAAGATTCGGTTACATCCAGCCTAATTGTGCACGTGTATTATGCTGGAGGTAGCCACTTTCTGCATGTGCTTTCTTAATCTTTGGATCTCTCTTCTCCGGGTCTCTTGTCACCATTGTTTCTGTTCTGTCCCTGAAGGTTCATTCACATCCAGCCTGCAGACCCCAGCGTCTCCACATGCTCTGCTTCCAGGAGTTCATTTTCTGGAGCTACCACTAGAAGGCCAAACACAATTTTAGCAAATTTTCTGGCAAGGTTGAGGTTTGAAAGAAAACAAAAGCAGGAATTTGGATGTGGGTGTGCTGGGTGAACCCTTGGGAAATGGGCTTTGGCAGGCAGCTGTGTGGGATTGCTCCTAAAAGGGCTGTATATACAAGACTTTCATAGTACACCAGAGCAGACCTGATTTTTCAGGTCAATGTTTGACCCATAATAGACAATATATATACAATAATACTGCTTTCAGCCAGCAAAGTACAGCTTGGGATTTAAGAAAGCCCTAGCGCGACAGCCTTAGGACAGGAAAATATGCAAAAGAAATTCTACATGTTTTAAAAGGGAGTGGATCTCTATTCAGCTTCTGAATATTTGAATGTTTGTGACTGCTTTGCTGTATTTAAGTGCAAGTTTATGCTAAAACATTCTCAGATCAGCATTATTAGCGTAATATAGCACAATTCCCAATAATCTGGAAATGGATTTTCCCATGTGTTTGAAGATGCCATGGTAGGACAAGGACATTAGAATCCTCTTGTCTTCCTGTGTCACGATGTCTTGTGTTCAGAATGTCTCCAGTTCCCACAGAGGCTGGAGCATTATTTTCCATACCCTTTTCCCCCCATTTAGCTTCTAGGTACTTAGACAAAATTGAGTAAAGAAGCCTTTACCTGAGAACCTTTTTACTGGTTGCTGTGCTTTTAAAGCTTTAAAAGCTTTTGCTGAAAAGGTACCTATTTTCTTATCACTTTTTTTTTCTCTCTGTCTCCAGAAAAAGGGCATCATTTGAAGGTTTTTTTTTTTTGGCAGCTGTATTTCATCGTGATACATTATGTCAGGGCACATCAGTCACATGAAGATTTTATGGAAAAAACCATACTCTTTTTAGATATCCCTCTCTGCAGCCCCCTTCAAAACAGTGTTTTTTCAAGAAATTCTTCAACTATCAACAGCATTATGATACTTGGAACATTGTGGATGTAATAGCTTCATCTTACTCAATTATTTAAATGTTACTTAAAGAAGGAATATAGAATTTAATGTGGTGAACTTAGTAATTCTAAAAAAAAATTGACCACTTTCACCTTTTACCAGTGTTTACTTTTCAGTGTTGGGCAAGGGCTTCTTTTCTTTGTAACCAAGCTAATCCTGTGCTGTTCCTTATTTTACCATAAAATGAGATACAGTCTGAATTCAGATGAAAATGAGGTACCTTGATGAAAGTGGGCTTCAGGTGTCGTACACTAAGCATTGTACATTTCTATTTGCTCTGATCCTCCAGCACACATAAGATTTCACCTCTTCACCTTTGAACAAGATTGCAGTAACTTTGATCTTTTCAATTTTGTTCAACTCCAGGGAAGGAGCAGCTACTTGAAACATGTTATCATTTAGACGTTCAGAGCTTCTTTTTTTTAAAAAAAAAAAAAAAGGAAAAAAAAAAAGGAAGAAAAAAATTGAAAGAATGAACTAAAAGCTATAGATTTTTAACTTGAGCATCAGCTTTTGTAGCTAGTGTGCTTTAACATCAAAATCTGTCTCTGTAGAACAGACCAAAATGTAGATTTTTAAAAGCTCACAGAATTATAAGCACAAATTTCAATTTATGTAAGCATTTTTCCGCTGTAGTGATGCGGCTATCCTTTCCCATGTCAAAGCATAAGCTTTCTGTTCTTGCTTCTTCGCTTATGGCCTAAGCCTGCTATTTGAGCCTCTGTACCTCTGTGATATTAATTCATGATACTGACAGTTAATCTATTTTTATAACTGTTATTATCTGAGCAAAATAACAAACTAGGTTCTTCATTTTCTCTGCAAGTCTGAGAACATGTAACAGTGGGAGCAAAGTTAAAAGCATGATATTTTCAAGATCTTATATGGTTCTTATAACAATTCTCTCTCTTATTATAACGATTATCGCTATGTGCCAGTATGGTAGGTTTTTTGCTATTATTTTGGGTTTGGTTTTTTTTTTTTTTTACTATTACAAGCCAGATTTTCACTCAGATACTTAAGAATTTTAAATCACAGAGCCCTGTTTCAACTGCACTTCAAAGAAAAATGTGGCTATAAGGTCCTGGGAAGTTTTGACAAAATTCTTGTGTTAATGACTGCTGAAAGTTTACATTTTTGTCCACTAGTTCCTTTTTCTTCTTGCCTAGTTTATTCAGACTTGCATTGTTTCATCCCTGTCTTCTCTGTTAAGACTGCAGTTGTTCAGAGACGCTCATGGTAAGTAGCTCTTTGTGTCCATCCTATCATTTTATTTTGAGGTTTGCTTTGCACAACAGTGCAAATGGGGACAGTTTCCTTCTATGATGTGCTGCTTGTTGAATTCACTTCCATTAACAAGCTGTTGGAAGCAAGTTAATGCCACATTAATTTACTCTAACATCTGATTCTTTCTGCCTATTCTAACAGTTGCTTAGACAACAGATCATCTCCTATATGGTATCTCATAAAAGTCTGAAGTCCCCACCTCCAGAAAAGTGTAACTATGCCTATTAATTCAGAAGAGTGATTTATGTAACACTAAAATATTGGTAATAGAAGAAATAAAGTAAAAGATGTTGTTGGTATGCTATGTATGGTTAAAATTATTGAGAGCTGCTCTGTACATAGATCCCTGAGTTTGTTACTTACAGGGACCAAGTAATATATTACTATTCATCAGCTACTTACCCACTCTTCCCTGTTTTCTAGATGGCAGGCAATCCTAGAATCAGGGACCTCAAGTCACGTTTCATCCTCCAGTTTCTCTGAAAAGATTTATTTACACGTTGAAGTTACTGGATGTATTTTCTGACAAAGGTAATTGCCAGCTCCTCCTTAGGAGCCTTGGATCTCTTGTGGACTGAAGCTTCATTGAGACTTTGGTTTGTTACTTTTCATAACTCCTTTGGGCCTGATTTTTCTAGGCTAATCAAGTAAGTTATTTTGAAAAGTACTTTTATTTTCTAGCCTCACCATCAAATATACCTTTTACAGGTGAGCTCCACTTCTAAGCAACTTCTACCGTGACCAGCATCTCATGGTCATCCATTGACTGGCTCCTACTCAAACATCACCTTGGGAGGGTTGTGATGAAGCCATCTGGGCTCTTTGGTAATACAGGATATTGGCAGCTGTAGCAGAAAACTTCAGGTTCTCTAACAAATGACAAGAACAGGGAGTAGTGCTAGTGTAAAATCAAAGTAAGCAGAAATGGCCTAAAGCAGAAATACTCCTGAAAGAGCGATTGCTCTTTGTCAATTCTGGGGAGAAAACATGACACACTGTAAGAGCTGACCCTCTTTGTGTTGCCTAGGTACCCAGTTCTGCAGTGTGTGGTCAAAAATTAACTGCAAGTGAGATACAGGTTATTGCTTGCAGACTTCAGGGTAAATAAAATCCTCTTGTATCTCAGTGTCTGCTGACTGTAGTTCCAGGCTCTGTCAATGTGTATAGGAGCAAGCTGCTTGTAGTCTCGTTCTCTAGAAAGTTTGTTGTTGGGAAGCATCCCTAGGACACGCTGGCATTCCCAAAGCCCTCAAGCAATGAGCACTGGTGATAAACTCATAGTTTTGCAGGGGTTTGCATCCAGGTTTAATGATATCATTCTACTCCACTTAAATGCTATTCATCTTTCTTCCCATTCTCCTAATTTTTCCAGGAGAAAGTGCAAAACTAAATTTTCAGACTGCAGGACAAATATTACAAAGATCACAGCACAACATGTAACTTTTTAAGTAAAACATTGTATTTTAATTTTCCAGAGTATATAAGTATATAAATATACAAGACAGTAACTATCTTAAAGGCACTATTACCTAGATATATCTTTTTAGAGTAGCTGGTAGTTAAAAGCTGTCCTTATTGCACTGAGGAAGTAAAATCCACACTTGTTAGGCTCTTATTTCATCCTCTTTCTTATAGTCTCACCTTTTTGGCCCTGTTAACTTTCATGTCCATAATGAACTCTATTTAGCTTCCCTGGAGTAGGACCTTGTCTTTGTTAATCACTGACCCAGTGGCATGAAGCTGCATAGGAGAGCAGTTTTGTTGGGGTTTTTGTTTTTTTCTTTTTTTCCTGGATTTTCTCTACTTCCTTCAGCGGTTGTAACTTCTAAGAAACTGCAGAACAAACAAGTATAAAAGATCAGGAAGATGGCCTGAAAAAATAATGTTTAAAAGATATCTCATTGTACTCAGTTTTCCACTAGCTGCCAACTACAGACTAATGGCTGAAATCTTAGGAGAAGTTAATGAGATTAGGTCTTTGTTGACTGATGGCTCAATGCTGTCTTCTCATTCTGTGGTGTCAATCTTTTTTTCTTTTTTCTTCTTTTTAGTAACCATATAAAAACTTCTTATGGAGATCAGCTGGGACCTCATGGCAGAAATCTCATTTAAAACAACTGGAAATGACTTCACCTTGGCCTAAATCACAGCGTAACAGCCACCTCCTCCTTCTCCAGCCCTGTTGTGAGTCAAAGCCATTTTCTGGGCTGTTACTTTACTGCGCTGAATGACCTCTAGCTTTTTCCCTTTGCCCCTTTTTTGCTTGGCTCAGCACGTGCATCCCTTGCTCTTCATAAATATACCTGCAAGTTTGCCTTAGCAGTGTTCCATTTTGTCAACAGCTGGAGGTGCTGGTCCCTTCTCAGGCACTGAGACACATGTTTTGGTTCATAGATGCCTATAGTAATTTTCCATGCCCTTGATTGTGGGGATTTTCTTCCACCTTATTAAAAAAAATGTTGATATGTCACATATGTAGTACTCAGCTACTGGTGTATTTCTTAGGGCTAATTCCTTTCTGACTGTTCTTGCAGAGCAAGGGCAGATCAGGTGAAAAAGTAGAGTAATAACATTTCATATTTGCTTTGTTGGGGCATACATGACTGCCAGATTTGTGATGGTGGGGGGGGGGAGAATCAGCCCACTGTGGCTCACAGAACAGACACAATGCAGTCAGAAGAGCCCAACCTGAGTGGTGCACCTCCCTACTAGTTGGCAAAGCTGATAGAATGCTAATAGACATTAGTGATCTGCTTCAGGTCAGGTAAAGATCACCAGACTGCTGGGAACCATTGGTCGTTTCCACAGAAGCTTTGTGAGATTCCCTATGATCCTGCAGAGACAACCTGTGTCTTTGGTTACGTGGGTGATCTCTGTTAGGAAACAGAGCTGGAGGAGCAGTGGGAGAGAGGTGTGGGGACAACAGTGGTGTTAGACGGGTGTTAAGGTCCTTGTATGCCTTTTAGGGTAGAGTCATCACCCTTTGCTTCTTCATACTGAACACCATGGAAATCATCCTGTGAAACAAAGCTGCTTGCTATTTGCTACCAATCATCTCCCCAATCTTCAGTCTCCTCCTAAAAGGCTTTATCAGCTTTTCCCACCACTGAGCTGTAGGTTAGGTTTGAGCACAAGCTGACAATAACAGGGTGTAAGATGGGGAAGACACAATACTGAGTGCTGGGCAATTTCTAGCCGATGTTGTGAATCCAGTTCATACAGTCAGCAAGGTAGTCTAGTGTACACATAACTTAAAAGCATGTCCGGCACGTGAATAATCTGTGTGCATGCTAAAGTGCTCTGCTGGGTCGAGGCCAGGGTGTTCAGCAGTGTGTGGGCTGAGCCCTTCCAGATGTCTCCAAAGAGAAAATGAAAAGAAAGCGACAGTCAGTCCCAGTTACATGGAACACAATCCAGCTTTTAAAAGGCTACTTTTGATAATTAGGTATTTTGTGTACTGTGGCAAGATGTGAATGATAAAACCACTAATAATAACGTAGCTCAGTCAGGGTAGCCTTGAAATTAGACCCCTAGCAGAGAGGTTGAACTGTGTAATGATAGTACAGTACCATTTGTTTCCACACATTTAGCACTTCAGCATGGGGATTTTTTTGTTAAGCACCAGATGTTCTAGTGACCCGAGTGCTGACTTTAAAAGAAGACACAATAGAATAGTGTGTCAAGGTCAACAGCACAAATTAGTCTGTATTATCGTGCTGTCATATTATGCCGTATGCCTCATATGAGCAAGATCTATGGCTAGCACTTTCCTTACGTGCAACTGTATGGAGTGTTTCAGTACAGAGATGTTTGAGCTTCCCAAACCCTCAAATCCCCGAAAAAAATCTGATTCTTGCTTTGATAGTTTAAATTGTAAATGTACCATCCTTACAGACGGCGAGCGCTAGGTGGGAATGTGACTGTAATCTCGCATAACTGGAGACACACAGCGACACGATGAAAAGTGTGTCTGTTAATTGTAAATTCTGCATTTAAGAACTGAAGAAAAAATAATCTGGGTAGCTTGGTTGCCTGCAATTTTCTCTTGACTTGAAAATGGCATAGGCCACAAATGAATAATCATTTACAAACATACAAAGTAATAGTTCTCCTGAAATAGATGCTTTTGCTCTGTGAGTCCCCCATATCCCTCCTCTTGCTTGCCCTGTGACTTCTAAGCTCTTGCTAGAAGATGGCAGGATGTCAATGCCCCCAAAATTGAACCTGTGATTTGTTTTTCTTTGATTTATGGGCTTGTAGTCAATAAACTTTATAAAGGAAAGTATCAGACTGAGCAATCAATCAAAGATAAGCAGATTCTTGTCCTTTAAAAGCATTTCACCCCAGTAAGCAAGGGCCTCATTCATCTTTTACAACCACTCTTGCAGCTTTCAGCTGAGAAAGGACTCACTGCTGACTACAGCCCCTTCTGCTGAAAAGTCCCCTATTCTTGCCTCTGATCTGGGAATTTTACAATTTGTTACAGCAGTATGCTTCCCTTCCATATTATTTGCTATCTCTGAAAGGGCAGATTGTTTGCGTGTTGTCACTAAAGGTAAATCTCCCTTCTCTGTAGGAAGGAAAAAGCTTCTGTTTTAAACTGTCAGAGACATGGAATGTGGTTTGTTTTTTTTTTTTGCAGAAACAGTATTAATTTTCTTTGTTATTTTAGAAAACAAAACATAAAAAAGGGTTTCCATTTGTTCTTTTAGTAGTATCTTAATTTCCCTTTGAGTAAGGGAAATGTTATCCTGCATGTTTTACTTCTCTGAAGCACAGATGGTGTGCATATGCAGATTGGTGATTTTCTAATCAATACAGTGACACTTGGGAATATATGTAAGTATTGTAATAATGCATTAGTCAGGAGTGATGTTGTAACACACTGAGATCATACACATAAATCTAAGATACCATGTCTAGACACCCCAGGGAAGATGGCATGCCATGGGTTGGAGCAAACATTAAGGAAGTGCAATATTTCAAATATGATGGGAAAATAATGCAATTTGCAGACTTTAATAAAACCATTGGGGAATTAATTTCACCAAGGGTACACTCTCTCCCAAAACATCCACGTTCCTATGTTTGCTTCACGGATAATCAGAACAAGAGACACTTCAGCTGCTATCTCAGGCATAAACACAGTACGATATCTGTGAATTGTGCTGTATCTTTAATGTGCTGAACACGAAAATAATCCCTTTATAGGTAGTGCTTTAGTAGTATAAAACTGCATTATGCAAACAATGCACAGAGAGCATAAACCTTGGAGATTCAGAATTTGAAGAGTTTATAAATTAATCTCATAAGTGTTGATTTGAGCATGATCAGGGAGTGCGCTCAGCTGTAAAACTTGACCAACCTAACCTTCCCAGTTTTAATTATTAGCTTTTTGGTGATAAAATATAAAATGGAGATGTGTGATTTATGACTCTTGCATATACAGGTTTCCTTTCTCAGAAAAGATTTATTTTTTCTTTTAAAAATCTTGACTGCCTTTGGCTGCTTTTGGTTATTTTGTTGTCTCTGTATAGCTCTTGGCATATAATTTTAATCAGCCAACCTCCTTTTGCCAGCTGATAACTACTCACAAGCAAGTAACTTGCAGTACCATGCCAGGAATATTGTGATAAAAATGTCAATTTAAACCTGGCCAAGGATGACAATCATAACTATTCCCAAGTGAGAAACTTGAACAGAATACATAACACAATAGTACTTCTTGCTTTCTGCCAATGAAATACGTGCTGGAACTGGAGAGGTTCCTGTAATGATAAACCTTGCAGTCAAAACCCTACTTAAAAGTTGGCTGCATTGGTAACTCCAGCAGCCTCATCATCTCTTGTCATATGAAGGGCTGATAGTAGCAAATCTTTAATACATCTCAATATTTTCAATGGAAATCTAATCAAGTCAAATGCTAGCTGTAATCAATCCCATTAATTCTGCAGCTATAAAAATTAGTGAATGAGGGAGCTCAGGTTTTGCAAATAGTGACAGTGGTTTGTATCCTGACTGACTGAACTTTGTTTCAGAAAATAAAAGGTGTATATGTTAGCATGACGTAAAACCAAATGTTTCAGTGTTTTCCCCTCCCATTGTCACTCCGTTTCTCTCTGCTCTATAAAGACACTGATCCAGAATCCTGTGTTTGGTCGATAATCTAATATGTAGATACTTTGAAACCAAAACCTGAAATGTGAAGTGTTGAGATAGAAGTGATATTTTAAAATGCACATGAGATTTTTGGGAAAGGTGGGTTGTCAGAGCTGGGACCACAGCATGATAGCCTCTCCACAGATAGACCTGTAGATAGCCTATCTCTTCCTTCAGAAGATGGTAAAACACCACTTATGCTTAAGCATAACCATTTCAAAGCTTGGTTTTGTCTTCTAGGACCTTCAGGAAATCTGAATGGGCCTAAGGGCTTGAGCAGGGGTAGAAATATCTCTGGAAAATATTATAATCAGCAACAGCTTTCATGAATCTCCATGGAGATTTCCTCCCTCTGAGTATCTTCCAAAGCCTTTGCTGCAGTCAGGGCAGAATGCCTCTGTTATTAGACCCATCTTCCTATTATCCTCTGCCTCTTCCCATCTAGCTAGTGCTATCCAACTATCATTATTATTTTTTATTATATATTCATTTGCACAGTCCTCATGGCAACTGTGGAGTGTCAGTAGTACGTTAATGGTCATGCTTTAATCTTATTTTTGCCCTTAGGAAATGTTTTCTAGTCTCTTCCTCTCTCTTTCACTTTTCCTTACTTTGATACTTATCTTTGTTGAATTTCTGTTGTGTTTCTACTGGCTCTTCATCCATGTTGATTACTGCCAGCCTTCATGGTATGGTATCTATGACAGTATGACATAAAAAGACACTAATGTTTTAATTTGGAGATCATTTTGCTAATATCATACTGACTGTGATTCTTCTGTTCTGGGGCAGCTACTGTATGTTAAATTTAGCATTTTCTCCTTATTAGATGGATCTTTGCTGTATCTCTTGGCATGCATGGAGAGCTTCCATGCAGCAGCTCTGGGTCATATACGTTCTCATTTATAACTCCTGGCTGGGGTCATATACATTCTCATTTATAACTCCTGGCTGCATCCCACCATGTCTGCCCTTCAGTTTCACTCCTCCTCCTCATGGAGATCCACAGCAGAGGGGATGAGTTGAGGAAGCGGGGCTTAGCTTCTCTTTTGAGTTACATATCCATGCATGTTCTGGGTCGAAATATCATATAGGTCCAGTTCTCTTCCTGTGAGGATGTAAATGATGGCACTGTCATTAGACTGGGCTCAGCAGAGGGCAAATTGTGCTTAGGAACAGGACGTGATGGAGGCACGAGGCTTTTGGTACCTTTTTGCTGCAGCCTCTCTGCCCAAAGAGCACACAGCCTTCACCAGACTGTCAGAGACGATCATTAAAGTTGGTCATGAAGAATAACTTGTCATCCTGCAGGAATATCAGACGCTAGACAGAGCACTTTAACCTTGCTTGACCTTTCACTGTGCTCTTTGACTAATTAGATGGATGGGAGTTTTATTGGTGTTTCTCAACCCAGATCTTTTACATGACAGTTCTGTGGATCTGAGCAGCCCTAATGCCTTACATTTTGCAAATCAATATAGCTTTATCTATTTTTAAAAAGCTATAAATGTGGTTTTTTTTTTAGGCCTACTATCACGTCCTATAAATAATATTGATTTTGTTTACCCTGAAAAACTATTTAATTCTGAATTGGCTTACCTTGTTATTTAAATACAGTTCTTGGGTCCAGGCGTGATTCTCATGCATCCCACTACTCTTATCCCCTGTGGTGTATGTGAACCTGATGTCAGTAAGTTGAGAATGGGTTCTCCTGCGCATAAACCACATCTAAATTTTCATTTTATGGAAGTTTTTCAGAGTCTGGGATTTTACTGACGAACACAAGAAAGCAGTTATAGCGGAGCGCGTAGCCTCATGTTACCTCAGACAACGCAGATGTCATGGGACAGTAATGGGAACGTGCAACATTAAGCAAGCCTTAAGTAGTGATACATGAATTTCACTGGCTAGGCTAAAATGGAAAAGTTAAAAATTGATTTTATGTTTACATCTTGAATATACACTTTTTTTTCATTATTTTCCTTCCAGCCTTCCGTTGCTGAAAGTACAAACACTCTGATTGCCACTTGTGGTGTTCTGAAATGAAGATTTTAAGACAAGATAACAAAATAACAATGTTCAAGGTTAAGGTCATTGCTCCATTTGTTGTCTGCTGTGTTTGACACGACTAATGTTATACTGCATGTACAATTAGAAAGGACCAGTACAGTGATGTTCCTTGCAGGTGCTTCAGACACTTTTAAAGGCATTTTTGAACATAACTCCTGCAAGCTGTTGACATTTCCTTAGCATGTGTTCCAGACTTCTGTAACAATATTTTCTCAGTTTCCATTCTGAACACATGCGTGATGTAAGTAATCCAATTTTCAGAACCAAGTCCAATGAGACAGTATTTTAAAATACATTTCTCATTATCCAACTCTATGATAAGATTCTGACACAAGCCTTTGGATTGTATGGTAAATAAATACCCACTTAATCTGTTTACATATAAGGCACAAAATCCTGGTTTAATTATCCTCTCACAGCAAATGTTTGACATTTTACATACCAAATAGATCATCTGAAGATTGACTCTATGTAAGTACAGGATCAATTAATACACAAATTCAGGTGTGATAGTGAATTTCAAGGCTTGGTTTTTATGTTAGCCATATACAAATGCACCTGATGAAGTGATTGTTGTGTTTCTCTGTTGAACTTGGATGCTAGTCTGCATACTATTACTTGCAACTAGCTTTGTAATTTTTACTGTTATTTGCCTTTCTCAGTTAAGACAAAATATTAGATTGCTCAATTACATTTTATGTGGGAAGAAAACAGAAATTACAAGAAGGTCAGTATGTGAATTTTTAAGGAAGCAACATAGAGAAGCTAAACAACTTCAATTCCTAGTTCCAGAAATTAATGTATAATATTGTTTTCCTAAAATACGGCATCATGTCATGGCTTTAAAAATGACTGTGTAAAAAGTACATAAGCCTATTTTGTGTAGAAACAAAACAGAAAGTATTCATTTCTTTTTGTCAAGGGGATGTCCATAAGAATTTGTGATAGGCGTCTAAATGCGGAGGTAAGTAATAAGCAGGTATTGACTTCTATTGAGATCAGTATTGAGATTTGTTGACCCAAAGAGGTTACAATTGACTGAAGAGTGGGGCAGTAAATCTTGTTATTGAACTAAAAGCAAAAGTCAATATATGTATTATTATAAACATTTTTCTTTTGGAAGAGATAATAGGGGTGGAGTGGTTTAAGACTTTAGATTTATATGGCCATGATAGTGTACGGCTTTCATTACTTAGTCAAAGGATAGAGAACGCCTGGGTTCCTGGTTTTGGTTTTTGTTGTGTTTTGGTTTTCTTAAAATGTATTTGTTTTTAATACAGCTTCACCAATCGTGCCCAAGCAGTAAAGCCTGCATCAACTTTCACATCATAAACCCTTATTCTCATTGTTTTATAACTCAGCTATAAAGATTATTTTCAGATTGAAATTTGGCCCGCAAGCTCTTTGCCTAAGAATCATTTTTTTCCCCAGAAGGGTGAAAGGAATAAAGAAGATCTATTGAACTGTTTATTGAATTTTAGAAGAGAACAAAAAAGACGTGTTGTGATTTTTATATAATTCAAGATTTAGATTGTATTCTTTATTCAATATTATTTTCTACATAAAGCAAGGATTTACTTGATCATAAAGGTGGAGACTGCAAATGTTTTTTCAGTGCTTTCAAACACTTGCTAATATTAATCTGCGCTTTTTTTTGTAAACAAGTGTTTTCATGATTCTTATATTTTAGTCCCTTCCATTATACTCTGGTCAGTGCATTATATTTTCAGTTATTGCTTGGAAAAACAAAGAAGAGACAGAGCACAGAAGAAATCAATCCAGCTGAAGATATTAAGCTTATTAATTAAAATTACATACACCCTATAGCGAGTGACTGTGAAGAAATAACTATTGAATTACTATTCATTTATATCTGCTAGTATCTTGGCTGTCAGTAGAAATGATCCTTCAGTACCTCCAAAATTCTTGAAGAAAAATAATTTGTTCTTTTCCATTGCAGAAACCACCTGCCTCCTGCCTTCCGTCACAAGACCTTCTTACATTTCTTTAGGATTCAGGAGCTTGTACTAATTTAGGAGACTCACTTAATCTCTTGGCAGCACAGGCTGATGATAAGTGCATCAAATATATTTTCTGCTCTTTGCACTGGTTTGCTATGAAATTTAAAAACAAACTCCAGCTTGTAGTCCTTATCTTGGGGACTCTTTGTGGCCTGGTTGCAGTGCAGATGAAGGCTGCTCAAAGCTCGGTGGTGGAGACCCTGCCTGTGGTGCCAGGCGTGGCTCCAATGCAACGTCATGCTGTTTGTGGCAGGAGTGAAGCTTTCTTCTGCAGAAGGACTCATCCAAAACCTGAGTCCAAGCTCTGCTCTTTTCCTGTTGAGGTGCTCTCTGGTGGTGGCACTTCGATTCGTTTGCCTCCTGCACTTACACAATGGTGGTATTGTATGCAATGGCATTCAAAGCTGTGAATTACTCCACTGGGGTCTATGGCCAGGAAGCATGGCCCTGCCATGCTTCTCCTTGTCTCTGGGAATATGGCATAGGACTAATTTGGAGTTTCTTCATTCTCCTAGTAGGTGATTGGCTTTGTCCTCCTTGAAGAAGTTCTCTTCTGGCTCTGCACAACCTCAAAAACACCATCATAATGGAAATTATCTATTTTTCTGTTGGGCCTCAGCAT